>JAUUDZ010071834.1:0-10032 GCA_032361705.1 Panulirus versicolor
GACACACGGTGCGAGTCATCCTGAGAAGTAAGGAGCGGAGGGTAACGGAGCGTCTCCTGGCGTACTTTTGCTCTCCGACACTTTTTGGGCTTTAGGCTGAGGTAAGGAGTGCAAAGTGAGGAAGCGCCTCCAGTGAACTTTTGCCGTCCGACACTCTATGCGCACTATGCTGACAGGTAAGGAGCACTAAATGACGGAGCGCCTAAAGGCGAATTTTTGCGCTCCGACACAATCTGCGTTCTAGGCTTAGAGGTAAGGAACACTAAGTTACGGAACGCCTCCGGGCCCATTTCTGCCCTCCGACAGTCTGTGCCCGATAGGCTGAGAGGTATGGAGCGCAAAGTGACGGAGCTCCCACGGGCCCAATTCTCAACTCCAACACTCTGTGCCCGCTAGGCTGAGAGATAAGGAGTGCAAGGTAGCGAGAGTCTCCGGGAGCATTTTTGCCTTCCAACACTGTGTTCCCGCTGTCTGATAGGTAAGAACCGCAAAGTGACGGAGCCCTTTTAGGCGCATTTCTGTCGTCCAACACTCTGTGCACGTTATCCTGTGAGGTAAGAAGCGCAAAGTGACGAAGTGTCTGCAGGCGCATTTTTGCCCTCCGACATTCTTTTCCCGCTAACATTAGAGGTAAGGAGCGCCAATTTGCGGATCAATTCTAGTCGCATTTTTGCGCTGCGACACTGTGCGCGGTAACCTGAGAGGTAAGGAGCGCAGGTTTACGGAGCGGTTCTGGTCGCATTTTTGCGGTCCGACACTCTTTTGTATTTTTGCCCTCCGACACTTTGGGCGCTCTACGCTGAGATTTAAAGAGTGCAAATTTACGGAGCGCCTCTGGAGCATTTTTGTCCTCCGACACTCTGTGCGCACTAGGCTGAGAGGTAATGAGCACTAAGTGACGGAGCGCCTCCGGGCTAATTTCTCGCTCCGACACACTGTGTGTGGTAGGCTGAGAGGTAAGAGGCACAAAGTGACGGAAGGCCTAGGGCCCATTTCTACCCTACGACACTCTGTGCGCTGTAACCTGAGAGGTAAGTAGCGAATTGTGACGGAGAGCTTCTGGGCGCATTTTTGCTCTCCTACATTCTGTGCACGCTTGGCTGAGAAGTAAGGAGTGCAAAGTAACGGAGCTCCTCCGGACGCATTTTTGCCCTCCGACACTCTTTGCGCATTAGGCTGAGAAGTAACGAGCACAAAGTGAGAAAGGGCCTCCGGGCCTATTTTTTCCCTCCGACAGTCTCTGCGAGCTTACCTGAGAAGTAAGGAGCGCGAATTAACGGAGCGTCTTTAAACGCATTTCTGCCCTCCGACATTCTGTGCACGCTAACCTTAGAGATAAGGACCGGAAAGTGACGGAGCGCCTACGAGCCAATTTTTGCCCTCCGACGCTCTGTGCGCGCTAACCTGAAAGGTAAGTTGCGGAAAGTGACGGAGCGCATCAGAGCCCATTTTTGCCCTCCGACACTCTATGAGGGCTAACCAAAGAGGTAAGGAGCGGAAAGTGACTGAGCCCATCCGAGGCCATTTTTGCCCTCCGACGCTATGTGCGCGCTAGTCTGAGAGGTAACGAACCCAAAGTGACAGAGGGCCTCCAGGCAAGTTTTTGCGCTCCGAGACACAGTGCGGGCTATCCTGAGAGGTAAGGAGCGCAATTAGACGGAGCGTCTCTTGGCGTACATTTGCCCTCCGGCATTTTGTGCGATCTAGGCTGAGAGGTAAGGAGTGGAAAGTGACGGAGCGCCTCCGGTGCATTTTTGCCCTCCGATACTTTGTGCGCACTTGGCTGAGAGGTAAGGAGCACTAAGTGACGGAGCGCCTCCGAGCGAATTTTTTGCACTCGGACACACTGTGCGCGTTGGCTGTGAGGTAAGAATGACTAAGTGACGGAACGTCTCCCGGCCCATTTCTGCCTTCCGACACTGTGCCCGTTAAGCTGAGAGGTATGGATCACAAAATGACGGAGCGCCTACGAGTCCAATTCTGCCCTCCGATACTATGTGCCCGCTGGGCTGAGAGATAGGGAGCCCAAGGCGTACTTTTGCCTTCCGACAGTGTTTTCCGGCTTCGCCGAGCGGTAATCAGAGCAAAGTGACGGAGCGCTTTTAGACGCATTTCTGCTCTCCGACAATCTGTGCACGCTATTCTGTGAAGTAAGAAGCGCAAAATAACGAGGTGTCTCTAGGCGCATTTTTGCGCTCCGACTTTTCTTTGCGCGCTAACCTGAAGGGTAAGGAGCGCAAATTTACAGAGCGCTTCTGGTCGCATTTTTGCGCTTCGACACTCTTTCCGCGCTAACCTAAGATGTAAGAAGCGCAAATTTGCGAAGCGATTCTGGTCGCATTTTTGCGTTACGACTCTGTGTTCGCGCTAACCTGAGAGGTAAGAAGCGCAAATTTACGGAGCACTTCTGGTCGCATTTTTGCCCTCCGACACTGTGCACGCTAGCCTGAGAGGTAAGGAGCGCAACTTTACGGAGTGCTTTTGGTCGCATTTCTGCCATACGACAGTCTGTGCGCGCAAACCTGAGAGGTAAGGAGCGCCAGGTGACGAAGCGTCTCCGGGAATATTTTTGCCCTCCGACTCTTTTTGCGCTCTAGGCTGAGAGGTAAGGAGGAGTGCAAAGTGACGGATTGCCTCCACTGCATTTTTGTCCTCCGACACTCTGTGCGCACTAGGCTGAGAGGTAAAGAACACTAATTGACGGAGCGCCTCTGGGCTAATTTTTGCGTTTCGACATAATGTGCGCGCTAGGCTGAGAGGTAAGGGGCACTAAGTGACGGATCGCCTTCGGGCCCATTTCTGCATTCCGGAACTCTGTGCGCTGTAACCGTAGAGTTAAGGAGCGCAAAGTGACGGAGCGTTTCTGGGGGCATTTTTGCCCTCCGAGAGTCTGTGCCTGCTTGGCTGAGAAGTAAGGAGCGCAAAGTAACGGAGCTCCTTCGGGCGTATTTTTGTCCTAAGACATTCTGTGCGCATTAGGCTGAGAAGTAACTAGCACAAAGTGACGGAGGGCCTCCGGGCCCATTTTTGCCCTCCGACAGTCTCTGCGCGCTAACCTGAGAAGTATGGAGCGCGATGTGACGGAGCGTCTCCGTACGTATTTTTGCCCTCCGTCATTCTATGCGCGCTATCCTTAGAGATAAGGACCGGAAAGTGACGGTAGCGGCTACTAGCCAAGTTTTGCCTTCTGACACTATGTGCGCGCTAGCCTGAAAGGTTAGGAGCGGAAAGTGACGGAGCGCATTCGAGGCCATTTTTGCCCTCCGACACTCTGTGCGCGCTAGTCTGAGAGGTAACGAGCACAAAGTGACGGAGGGCCTAAGGGCGAGTTTTGCGCTACGACACACTATGCGCGTTATCCTGAGAGGTAAGGAGCGCAAGGTGACCGAGCGTCTCCGGGTGTATTTTTGCACTCCGACACTTTGTGCGCTCTAGACTTAGAGGTAAGGAGTACAAATTGATGGAGCCCCTCCTTTGTATTTTTACCCTATGACACTGAGCGCACTAGGCTGAGAGGGAAGGAGCACTAAGTGACGGAGTGCCTCCGGGCTAATTTTTGTACTCCGACATACTGTGCCCACTAGGCAGGGAGGTATGGAGCGCAAAGTGACTGAGCGCCTACGGGCCCCATTCTGCCCTCCTAGCCTATGTGCTCGCTAGGCTGAGAGAAAAGGAGCGCAAGGTGGCGAAGTGTCTCCGGGCGCATTTTTGCCTTCCGACAGTGTATTCCCACTTATCTGATAGGTAAGGAGCGGAAAGTGACGGAGCTATTTTAGGCGCATTTCTGCCCCTCGACACTCTGTGCACTCTATCCTGTGTGGTAAGGAGTGCAAAATGACGATGTTCTTTGCGCGCTTACCTGAGAGGTTAGGAGCGCAAATTTACGGAGCGATTATGGTCACGTTTTTGCGCTCCGACACTCTGTGTGCGCTAACCTGAGAGGTATGGAGGGCAAATTTACGGAGCGCTTCTGGTCGCATTTTTGTGCTCCCACAGTCTGTGCGCGCTAACCTGAGAGGTAAGGAGCGGAAATTTACTGAGAACTTCTGGTCGCATTTTTGCCCTCCAACACTCTGTGCGCGCAAACCTGAGATGTAAGGAGTGCCAGGTCATGGAGCGTCTCCGGGCGTATTTTTGCCCTCCGACACTTTGTGCACTTTAAGCTGAGAAGTAAGGAGTGCAAAGTAACGGAGCGCCTTCGTTTCATTTTTGTCCTCCGACACTCTGTGCGCACTAGGCTGAGAGGTAAGGAACACTAAGTGACGGAGCGCCTCCGGGTTAATTTTTGCGCCCAGACACACTGTGCGCGCTAGGCTGGGAGGCATGGGGCACTAAGTCACGGAGCGCCTTAGGCCCATTTCTGTCCTCCGACACTCTTTGCGCTGTAACCTGAGAGCTAGGGCGCGCAAAGTGACGGAGCGCTTCTGGGCGCATTATTGCTTTCCGACGGTCTCTGTCCGCTTGGTTGAGAGGTAAGGAGCGCAAAGCAACGGAGCTCCTCCGGGAGAATTTTTGCCCTTCGACACACTGTGCACATTAGGCTGAGAAGTAACGAGCACAAAGTGACGGAGGGCCTCCGGGCCTATTTTTTCCCTCCGATACTCTCTGTGCGCTAACCAAAGAAATAAGGAACGCGAAGTGACGGAGCATCTTTAGACGCATCTCTGCCCTCCGACATTCTGTGCGTGCTAACCTTAGAGATAAGGACCGGAAAGTGACGGAGCGCCTACGAGCCAATTTTTCCCCTTCGACGCTCTGTGCGCGCTAACCTGAGAGGTTAGGAGCGGAAAGTGACGGAACGCATTCGAGGACATTTTTGCCCTACGACACTCTGCGCGTAACCAAAAAGTTAAGGAGCGGATATTGACTGAGCGCATCCGAGGCCATTTTTGTCCTCCGACGCTATGAGCGCGCTAGTCTGAGAGGTAACGAGCACAAAGTGACAGAGGGCCTCCTGGTAAGTTTTTGCGCTCCGACACAGTGTGCGGGCTATCCTGAGAGGTAAAGAGCGCAATTTGACGGAGCGTCTCTGGGCGTATTTTTGCCCTCCGGCACTTTGTGCGCTCTAGGCTGAAAGGTAAGGAGTATTTTTGGGCGTATTTTTGCCCTCCGACACTCTGAGCACGCTATCCTGTGAGGTAAGAAGCATTTTTGCGCTCCGACTTTTCTTTGCGCGCTAACCAGAGGGGTAAGGAGCGCAAACTTACAGAGCGCTTCTGGTCGCATTTTTGCCCTCCGACACTCCGCGCTAACCTGAGAGATAAGGAGCGTAAATTTGCTTAGCGCTTCTGGTCGCATTTTTGCGTTCCGACAGTGCTCGCTAACCGTAGAGGTAAGAATCGCAAATTTACGGAGCGCATCTGGTCGGATTTATGCTTTCCGACACTTTGTGAACGCTAGCCTGAGAGGTAAGGAGCGCAATTCTACGGAGCGCTTCTGGTCGCATTTTTGTCCTCCGGCACACTGTGCGCGCAAACCTGAGACGTAAGGAGCGCAAAGGTGACGAAGCGTCTCCGGGAGTATTTTTGCCATCCGAGTCTTTGTGCGCTTTAGTCTGAGAGGTAAGGACTGCAAAGTGACTGAGCGCCTCCGGTGCATTTTTGTTCTCCGACACTCTGTGCGCACTAGACTGAGAGGTAAAGAGCACTAAGTGACGGAGCGCCTATGGGCTAATTTTTGCGCTTCGACACAATGTGCGCGCTAGGCTGAGAGGTAAGGGGCACTAAGTGACGGATCGCCTCCGGTCCTATTTATGCATTCCGACACTCTGTGCGCTGTAACCTTATAGGTAAGGAGCGCAAAGTGACGGATCGCTTCTGGGCGCATTTTTGCCCTCCGATAGTCTGTGCCCGATGGGCTGAGAGGTAAGGAACGCAAAGTAACGGATCTCCTCCGGGGGCATTTTTACCCTCCGACACTTTGTGCGCATTAGGCTGAGAAGTAACGAGCACAAAGTGACGGAGGGCCTTAAGGCCCATTTCTGTCCTTCGTCACTCTCTCCGCGGTAACCTTAGGTAAGGAGCGCAAAGTGACGGAGCTCTTTTAGGCGCATTTCCTTACACATTTTTGCCCTCCGACATTCTGTGCTCCCAAACCTTAGAGATAAGGACCGGAAAGTGACGGAGCGGCCACGAGCCAAGTTTTGCCCTCTGACACTCTGTGCGCGCTAACCTGAGAGGTAAGGAGCGGAAAGTAACGGAGCGCATTCGAGGCCATTTTGCCCTCCGACACTCTGTGGGCGCTACCCAAATAGGTATGGAGTGGATGGTGACGGTGCGCATCGAAGGCCCTTTTTGCCCTCCGACATTATATGCGCGCTAGTCTGAGAGGTAACGAGCACAAAGTGACTTAAGGCCTCCGGGCGAGTTTTTGCGCTCCGACACACTGTGCGCGGTATCTTGAAAGGTAAGGAGCGCAAAGTGACGGAGCGTCTCCTGGCATATTTTTACCCTCCGACACATTGTGCGCTCTAGGCTGAGAGGTAAGTGGTGCAAAGTGAAGGACCCCCTACGGTGTATTTTTACCCTCTGACACTCTGTGAGCACTAGGTTGAGAGGTAAGGAGCACTAAGTGACGGAGCGCCTCCGGGCTAATTTTTGCGCTCTGACACACTGTGCCCGCAAGGCTGAAAGATATGGAGTGCAAAGTTACGGAGCGCCTACGGGCCCAAATCTGCCGTCTGAGACTATGTGCTCGCTAGGCTGAGAGATAAGGAGCGCAAGGTGGCGTAGCGTCTCCGGGCGCGTTTTTGCCTTCTGACAGGGTGTTTTTGCTTCGATGAGAGGTAGGAGCGCAAAGTGACGGAGCGCTTTTTCGCGCACTTCTGCCACTCGATAGTCTCTCCACGCTATCCTGTGAGGTAAGAAGCGCAAAGTGACGAAGTGTCTTAAGGCGTACTTTGGGTCCAACTTTCTTTGCGCGCTAACCTTAGAGGAAAGGACCGTAAATTTACAAAAGGCTTCTGTTCGCATTTTTGCGCTCCGACACTCTTTGCGTGCTAACCTGAGAGGTAAGGACAGCAAATTTGCGGAGCGCTTCTGGTCGCATTTTTCCGCTCCGACACTCTGTGCGCGCTAACCTGGGAGGTAAGGAGCGCAATTTTACGGAGAGTTGCTGGTCACATTTTTGCCCTCCGACACTATAAACGCGCAAACCTGAGACGCAAGGAACGACTTGTGACGGAGCGTCTCCGGGCATATTTTTGCCTTACGACTCTTTGTAGGCTTTAGGCTGAGAGGTAAGGAATGCAATGTGACGGAACGCCTCCGGTGCATTTTCGTCCTCCGACACTCTATGCGGACTAGACCGCATATTTACGGTCCTTACCTGAGCGCATTTTTGCGCTCCGAGTTTTATTGCGCGCTAACCTGAGAGGTATGGAGTGCAAATTTGCCGAGCGATTGTGGTCGCATTTTTGCGCTCCGATACTCTGTGCGTGCAAACCTGAGTCGTAAGGAGCGCCAGGTGACGGAGTGTCTCCGGGCGTATTTTTGCCCTCCAACACTTTGTGCGCTCTCGGCTGAGAGGTAAGGAGTGCAAAGTAACGTAGGGCCTCCGGTGCATTTTTGCCCTCCGACACTCTCTGCGCACTATGCTGACAGCTAAGGAGCACTAAGTGACGTGAGCGCCTCTGGGTGAATTTTTGTGCTCCGACACATTCTGCGTTCTAGGCTGAGAGGTAAAGAGCACTAAGTGACGGAACCACTTAGGGCCCATTTCTGCCCTCCGACACTCTGTGCCCGCTAGGGTGAAAGGTATGGAGGGCAAAGTGACGGAGCGCCTACGGGCTCAATCCTGCCCTCCGAAACTATGTGCCTGCTAGGCTAAGAGATAAGGAGCGCAAGGTGGCGAGCGTCTCCGAGAGCAATTTTGCCTTTCGACAGTGTGTTCCCGCCTCGCTGAGAGGTTAGGAGTAGAAAGTAACGGAGCGCATTTCTGTCATCCGACACTTTGTTCACGTTTTTCTGTGAGGTAAGATGCGCAAAGTGACGAAGTGTCTCCAGGCGCATTTTTACCCTCCGACTTTCTTTGGGCGCTAACCTGAGAGGTAAGGAGCGCAAATTTGCGGAGCGTTTCTGGTCACAATTTTGGTCTCCGACACTCTGTGCGCGGTTACCTCATAGGTAAGGAGCAAAAATCTACGGAGCGCTTCTAGTCACATTTTTGCTCTCCGACACTCTGTGCGCGTAACCTGAGAGGTAAGGAGTGCAAATTTACGAAGCGCATCTGGTCGAATTTTTGCCCTCCGACACTCTGTGCGCGCAAACCTGAGAAGTAAGGAGCGCCAGGTGACGGAGCGTCTGAGGGCGTATTTTTGCTCTCCGACACTTTGTGCGCTCTAAGCTGAGAGGTAAGGAGTGCAAAGTAACGGAGCGCCACCGGTGCATTTTTGTCCACCAACACTCTGTGCTCACTAGGCTGAGACGTAAGGAGCACTAACTGACGGAGCACGTCCTGGCTAATTTTTGCGCTCCGACACACTGTGCGCGCTAGGATGGGAGGTAAAGGGCACTAAGTGACGGAACGCCTTGGGCCCATTTCTGCCCTCCCACAGTCTGTGCGCTCGCTGTAACCAAAGAGGTTAGGAGCGGAAAGTGACGGACCGCACACGAGGCCATTTTTGCTCTCCGACACTATGTGCGCGCTACTCTGAGAGGTAACGAGCACAAACTGACGGACGGCTTTCGGGCGAGTTTTTGCGCTCCGACCCACTGTGCGGGCCATCCTGAGAGGTAAGGACCGCAAGGTGACGAAGAGTCTCCGGGCGTATTTTTGCCCACCGGCATTTTCTGCGCTCTAGGATGAGAGGTAAGGAGTGCAAAGTGACGGACCGCCTCAGGTGCATTTTTGCCTTCCGACACTTTCTGCGCACTAGGCTGAGAAGTAAGGAGCACTGAAGGATGGATCGCCTCCGGGCGAATTTTTGCTCTTGGACACACTGTGTGCGCTAGGCTGTGAGGTAAGGAGGACTAAGTGACGGAACGCCTAAGGGCCCATTTCTGCACTCCTACACTCTATGTCAGCTAGCCTGAGAGGTATGGAACGCAAAGTGACGGAGCGCCTATGTGCCCAATTCTGCCCTCCGAGACTATGTGGCCGCTAGGCTGAGAGATACGGAACGCAAGGTGGCGAGCGTCTCCGGGCGCATTTTTGCCTTCCGACAGTGTGTTCCCGCTTCGCTGAGCGGTAAGGAGCGCAAAGTGTCGGAGCGCTTTTAGGCGCATTTCTGCCCTTCGACATTCTGTGCACGCTATCCTGTGAGGTAAGAAGCACAAAGTGACGAAGTGTCTCCAGGCGCATTTTTGCGTTCCGACTTTTCTTTGCGCACTAACCTGAGAGGTAAGGAGCGCACATTTACAGAGCGCTTCTGCTCGCATTTTTACGCTCCGACACTCTATGCGTGCTAACCTGAGACGTAAGGAGCGCAAATCTGCGTATAGATTCTGGTTGCATTTTTGACCTCCGAGACTCTGTGCGCGCCAACCTAAGAGGTAAGGAGAGCAAATGTACGGAGCGCTTCTCGTCGCATTTTGCGCTCAGACACTCTTTGCGCGCTAACCTGAGAGGTAAGGAGAGCAAATTTGTGGAGCGATTCTTGTCGCATTTTTGCGTTCCGACACTCTGCGCGCGCTAACCTGAGAGGTAAGTGGCGCAAATTTACGGAGCCCTTCTGATCGCATTTTCTCCCTCCGATACTGTTTGCGCGCTAAACTGAGAGGTAAGGAGCGCAAATTTGCGGAGCGCTTCTTATCGCATTTTTGCGCTCCGACACTCTGTGTGCGGTAACCTGAGAGGTAACAGCACAATTTTACGGAGCGCTTCTAGTCTCATTTTTGCACTTCGACACTCTGTGCGCGCAAACCCAAGACTTAAGGAGCGACAGGTGACGAGCGTCTCCGGGCGTATTTTTGCCCTCCGACTGTTTGTGCGCTCCAGGCTGAGAGGTAAGGAGTGTAAAGTGACGGAGCGCCTCCGGTGCATTTTTGTCCTCCGACACTGTGTGCGCACTAAGCAGAGACGTAAAGAGCATTA
>JAUUDZ010071845.1:0-10031 GCA_032361705.1 Panulirus versicolor
TGTGTATGTATATGTATGTATACTTTGAAATGTATAGGTATGTATATGTGTGTGTGTGGACGTGTATGTATATACATGTGTATGTGGGTGGGTTGAGCCGTTCTTTCGTCTGTTTCCTTGCGCTACCTCGCTAACATGGGAGACAGCATCAAAGTATAATAATAATAATGATGATTATTTATGAATATGATACTTTTAAGATATGCCATATATGATATATTGAAATTCATTAATTAATCTCATGTATGATGTTGTTGATAAGTGCTCATGAGTTGGAAGCATGGGATGCTCAAAATCCCCTTTAAATATGGCACCTTAAAAATTTTTCATGGTCTTTACAGGTTGTTCATCATTATGCATGTAGAATTTGTATTATAATGCATAAATATAAATATACTGTATAATGGTAACATACAGGGAATGTGATGAATGCTTAAGAGTTGGCAACAAGGGCTGATAAAGATACCTTTGATTAAGATCTGGCACTTTAATTTTTCTCTGCACCCATTGCAGTTCATTTATTATTATGAGTGTAGGGGACAAGAAATCTATTGCACTTGAGGTAGCTTAAGCCATCATGCAGGCATCAGACCATAAATGATTATTTTCATTTATCTTTATTTTTTTCTTTGCAATCAGATGTACTTTTTAAGAAATATTAATGTCAGCTATGGAAACTTTATGGTCTTCCCTATATAGTAGAGTATAAAAAAAAATCACCATTTTTATATTTTACTGGAGAATTCTCATCCATCGGGGATGTGGCTGAAAATTGATTCCATGGCTAAAGGATTAATGATACCTTACTATAGATTTTGAGGATTGGCCTTGCATGCTGCAGGGATTACCATCCTTAGGGCTGTCAGACTTTAGTCTCCCACAAGATAACTCTCAATGTAACTAATTTTGCCATATTTCTTTTATGAGGAAATCTTTTTCTAACCCTCCTCCTCCATGTAGTATGCTCTTAAGGCTTGTGGTATGATCTGACCCTAGAGAGAAATGTTTGTTCTGAAAAATGAAAAACTTTCAGTCCAAGTTAGTTTTCCATAACAATTTTTCTAAATTGTTAACCACCCTATCTTCCCTTCTCTTTTGAAAAACCTTTCTCTCCCTCAGCAGTGACCATCACTGGGTTGATGTCAATGTTCCAGGAATTATGAGGGAGGTCAGTACCAGTGGCTTGTGAGATAGTGATATTATTGCTAAGGGAGATTGCTAATCAGTTGAAGAGCAGACTTGAGCTGAACCGGCAAGCTGCTAGCACTGAATAGGTGAATAGAAAGGGGTGAAAGGCATTTGCTTCTTCAAAAGGCTGGGCATTAGAAGTTTCTAACCCAGAGAGGGTCCTTGAGATTATATCAAGGTTCACACAGCACTGCCTTAGAGAGAAACAGTTTTTCATCATTCAAACTTACATTTTAATGAAACTAACACATTTTTATATCTGATGATGTCAACACAGTTACACTGTAATGAGAATGGTTGGTGTAAACAACTTTTACAAAATGTAAATATAAATAAAAGGTTATTAAAAAGCTTGATTGATGCAAAAATGAGTTATGAAGTGAGGCACATGATCCTACCAGATACGAGATGAGAAAAGTGTGAAATGGATCAAGTTAGAAATATAAAAAAGAAAGAAAGTAGATGAGGTATTTAGGACAAAGCTTGATAATTTAATAGTATAGAGAAAAATTCGGATGGCATTGTGCGTGTTAGATATGAATATGGATGAGAATGAAACTAGTAACAAGACAGTGAATGGAAAGTGTGATTAGATGACATAGCAATGAAATGGTGTTTGGGATTTGGTAAAACAATCAGATGAATTTATTTCTATTTCAGGCTTACAGTCCCCTGATAAAATGCCTCCAGCTCTGCCTCCTAGGAATCAGGGTATGTACACTATGCATTGTTTGCATGCCATTTATTTAGTACTTAGACATGTAGATGATTTTTTTTTTCTGTAAAAGGTAATAAATCTAATGTCAGCTAATTGTGAGAAGAAATCTTATTTTTTATGTAAAGTATTGTGTATGATAAATGCATGATAAGTTAGGATTTTACAGTGGTAGCTTCAAAGCAAAGATATATTTTGTATACAGGTGATGTCCAAGTATTGTCTCTCCTTTTGCAACATTTTCTAAATATGTGAAGCATAATGATTTCTCAAAAGATGTACCTTTCAGAGAGGTTAGATAACTTTTAAATCTTAACCCGTATAAACTGGTATTAGCTCCCGTGTTTAAAAGAATAAACAAAATGGATAATGAAATGAGTAAAATGTACAGATTGGTGAATAGTTAGATTGAATAAAAGTATTCTTCATGAAATAAAAGATTATCATTCAAGAGTAAGAGAAAAATATTCAAAGTTATGTTAAACCTTTGAGTGTGATGACATATAAATTGATCCATACCAAGTCAGAAAAAGCTAAAATAATTTTATTTTGTAAACAGTAGATTCAGACATTAGTATGCATCATATGAATCACAGTATATATAAGTGAAGGATGTTCCTGGAAAAGTGGCAGATTTCAGTTGAAGAATAAAATGATATTTTGCTATGGATTTTAGTATTCAACTTCTGTGTCAGTGCGAATTTGGTTCACATGACCACATTCTCATAAATATGTCTATTTTAATGGCACCTCCCATTCTAGCAGCCATTTCTAAATGTAAAAATTGGCACCTCAACAAAGCTATCTGGAATGACTTACAAGGATTCTTTTCTGACTTTCCTTGGGCAATTTACCTCTTATTTTGGTGATGCTTATGGCTCTGGCAAATGTATAGCAGGGGTTATTGTTGCGGGATTGGAAGCATTTATCTACTCTTTTTCCAGCTTCATATTCTCAGTGTGCTCTCCTCAAATGTCTTGAGTTTTTAAATGTCTGAGTTTGTACATACATCCCCCCGTATGTGTTACATTACCCTATATGGTTCTGTGAACTGTAATGCTACCTTATAATTTTCTCTCGTAGCATTAAAATTCTTCACCATTACTGAATTACCATCTCTCATCTCTGTAGGTCTAACTAGCATGTTCTTAAGTTCATCATTGTTCACTTGAGGTTGAGATTACCAAAGAGTTCGTATGGTTGGTGGGTCTTCCATAGCTTCTGGTAAGTGGATATCTTCAGATGCTGTTATTGGCACCTAGGTGTCTGCTAGTTATGGAGTCAAACCTCAATAAACAACTCCCTTTTTCACATGAGATTTCCAGCTTGGATGTCTGAGAGGTTAGGCAGTGAGACTTGGTCTTGGTCCATACCTGATATGCTATAACCATCATACATTGGTAGATAACTAAAACTCTTTCAGGAAAATACATCTCCCACTTCCACTTCCATTTAATGCTAGGTCAGTATTTGTGTTGCTTCATGTAATAAGGCAAAACTGCCCTTAAACAAAAATAGCATCAATAGCAGAGTATATAGGGTTCACCTCACCTCTTTTACAGAGAAAATCTAAATTAAATGAATTCCTGCTTAGGTCATTGAAAAAAAAAATCTAGTCATTTACAAAAGCAATATTACAGGAATAATCTTCGCCAGTACAAATCAGTAAACACACAGGTCAGTTTTCTTTCAAAACTAAGTGAAACTTTATTTACATTAAAAGATTTCCAAAGGTTCAAAATTGTTCACATCCAGGTGTTCACTATCAACACAATGCCTGGTAGCTTTCTTAATATGTCACAACACACTTAGGTCACTTTTTCACCCTATAAGTTCTACTCCAACACTAACAGCATATATTGATTTTCCATAGTGTAATTTACTCCTGTAACCCAGCCATAGTACTTTCATCAAACCAACCCTTCCTCGTGACTTTGTGGTCCTTCAGCTTAGCGCCAATGTCTGCCAAATTTAGCTTCTGCTCGGACTATTTTATGCCACTCCACAGAACTGGATAGATCTCACCTGAGACATCTCTTCTCCTAAAGTGAACCCTTGGCCTCAATGCGGCCGACTGTGACACAACAAAACAGGTCAGAACCTGCTATACAATTGTGGGTGTTATACCATCCTCTCAGCCAGCATCCCTCAAATTATTTCAAGGCAACAATTACCACCACGCATAATGGACATGATTTTACAGATGCCATGTGCATGCCTCAGGCTACCAACCCATTGGACAGGCTCCCCTCCACCATGCTGAAGGCCTACCAACCTCAACTAACTCACTTCCCTTATTGAATTCACTTATGTTCTCCTTCGTTTATGTGGACACTGGGTACCTGAGAATTTAAATGCTACTTGATTATCAGTATCCATACACTGTCTGTGGTTTAGACATCGATCGGTCATATGGATATTTCTTGCCATATCCATACAACACAAAATGGGAATCACCTATGGTGGAATGATACAAAACATTAATGATACTTTGTACATCAGAGATACATTCATCCCAGTGAGTATGCTGAAAATTAGTGGTTTCTTCAAGTGTCCCTAACACCATGCAATACATCCTCTTTGCTAACCCATTTGATGCTGGATGATAGTGACAATGTTAGTCATCCTAATGTTGTACTTCATTTATAACTCTTTCCATGAGTTTATTGTTAACCTCTCCTCCATTATCTGTAATTTGAACTGTTGGTGTGCTGTAGTGACCCAAGATGCTTTCCTTATATGCCTGACAACAGTTTTAGAAGTTTTGTCTGTTTGTGAAACTAGTTCACAATATCGAGTAAATGCATGTATCATGACAAGTCTGAGACAGTCTTGACAGTGCTTGTTTGATATGATCCTCATGACAGACACTGGTAGTTATTGTCGGTTATGGTCCTCATGACACTGATGGCTACTATTGGTTATGGTCCTCATGACACTTGTGGTTACTGTTGGTTATCCTCGTGACACAGGTGGTTGCTGTTGGCTATGATCCTCATGACAGTAGTGGTTAACGTTGGTTATGATCCTCATGACAGTGGTGGTTACTGTTGGCTATGATCCTCATGACAGTGGTGGTTACTTTTGGTTATGATCCTCATGACAGTGGTGGTTACTGTTGGTTATGATCCTCATGACGGTGATGGTTACTGTTGATTGTGATTCTCATGACGCTGGTGTTTGCTGTTGGTTATATTCCTCGTGACACTAGTGGTTACTGTCGGTTATGATCCTCATGACACTAGTGGTTACTGTTGCTTATGATCCTCATGACAGTGGTGGTTATTGTTGGTTATGATCCTTTTGACAGTGGTGGTTACTGTTGGTTATGATCCTCATGGCACTGGTAGTTACTGTTGGTTATGATCCTCATGACACTGGTGGTTACTGTTGGGTATGATCCTCATGACAGTGATGTTTACTGTTGGTTATGATCCTCATGACTGTGGTGGTTACTGTTGGTTATGATCCTCATGACAGTGGTGGTTACTGTTGGTTATGATCCTCATGACACTGATGGTTACATTTGGTTATGATCATCATGACAGTGATAGTTACTGTTGGTTATTATCCTCATGACTGGTGGTTACTGTTGGGTATGATCCTCATGACTCAAGTGGTTACTGTTGGGTATGATCCTCATGACAGTGGTGGTTACTGTTGGTTATGATCCTCATTGCACTGATGGTTACTGTTGGTTATGATCCTCATGACAGTGGTGGTTACTGTCAGTTATGATCCTCATGACACTGGTGGTTACTGTTGGTTATGATCCTCATGACAGTGGTGTTTATTGTTGGTTATGATCCTCATGACACTAGTGGTTACTGTTGGTTATGATCCTCATGTCACTGGTGGTTGCTGTTGGTTATGATCCTCATGGCACTGGTGGTTACTCTTGGTTATGATCCTCATGACTCTGGTGGTTGCTGTTGGTTATGATCCTCATGGCACTGGTGGTTATTGTTGGTTGTGATCCTCATGACAGTGGTGGTTACCTTTGGTTATGATCCTCATGATACTGGTGGTTACTGTTGGTTATGATCCTCATGACACTGGTGGTTACTGTTGGATAGAATCCTCATGGCACTGGTGGTTACTGTTGGTTATGATCCTCATGACAGTGGTGGTTACTGTTGGTTATGATCATCATAGCACTGGTGGTTACTGTTGGTTATGATCCTCATGGCACTGGTGGTTACTGTTGGTTATGACCCTCATGACAGTGGTGGTTGCTGTTGGTTATGATCATCATGACACTGGTGGTTGCTGTTGGTTATGATCATCATGACACTGGTGGTTACTGTTGGTTATGATCCTCATGACACTGGTGGTTACTATTGGTCATGATCCTTATGACACTGGTGGTTACTGTTGGTTATGATCCTCATGACACTGGTGGTTAATGTTGGTTATGATCCTCAAGACACTGATGGTTACTGTTGGTTATGATCCTCATGACACTGGTGGTTATCTCTGATTATGATCCTCGTGATTATGTTGTGAGTGATGGCTGGACAGTGATCTACCAGGTCACGTGATATGCGGGTGATGGGTGGGGAGTGCTCCATCATGTGTCCTTGTGTGTGTGTGTGTGTGTGTGTGGGTGGACGGTAGTGACCTAACGTGCTGTGTCGCATTTTCGCCCTCCGGCGAGCGATTTGTACGCTCATTTGACCTCGTCTTTAGGACACTTAGTACTATCTTGAGAAATTTTAGGTTTATGGAAATGGAAGTTGCCTGCTGTTCCTCCTCTTTCAGTTTATCCCTTTCATCGTGCACTCTTATTTCTTGAATGTACATACCTCTGTATACCCTTTTTTTTTTTTATCTGTTTCTTGTTCACTTTATTGTTTAGTGCTCTGGCAATTTTCTCCCCCACAGTGTTTAAAGAACTGTTCGCAGTGTACTAAATCAACCTTGTTTCAGAAAGTTAAAGGTAATGATCAAGTCACCCTTCACACTTCTTTCTTCATTTGTCGGCACATTGAAGGACTTCATCCTCTCCCTCCAACTCTGCTTTCTTTATTTTATTATCATCTCTGTTGCCTTTTACTGTACCTTTTTTTTTATTAGTTGTTTGTTCTTCTTTCACTGTGGCCACCAAACTTCAGAAGCATTTAATAGTTACAGCTCTAGGTAAGATATAGACCGGTTGCAAATATTTCCTTAGCGATATACATTCTTGTTAGTTTTTTATTTACATTTTTGCCATTTTTGTCATAGGTATTCCCTGAATTTGGGACTCTAGTGGCAAGTTAGGGACTAGTGTCAGATCCCAGGTCCTCACACAGATTCATGCAACATATTTTTAAGTGAATGATTCATATTGTGGCCTCGTCCACTGTATCCCATCTACCTCACTTTACATTTTCTTGGGTTGAATCTAAGTCCCTTTGTAAGTTGGTGCAATCCATATCACCCTCATGACCTCAGTGTCATCCACAACATACTCAGGCAGGAATCCACACCTTCCGGGAAATCATTACGTGGATGGAGGGGAGTGATGGCCCAGAGCAGATCCTTACGGCACTCCGCTGGTGACATCCTCCCACCTGGTAAAGGCTTGTCTTACATGTTTCCATCAAATGTTCTTTGGCAGCCCAGATACAAACAATCCGCCCAAATTTCCCTTTTGTCTACGACGGATTTCACTCTCATACAAATCTGAGATGTTCAGTACACGGGACCTTCTCTCCCCAGACACTATATCTTCTCTCACGTCGGCAATGTCTCCTCTGGAGGAAGTCAGCCATATGCTACATTATATCTGCCACACCATACTCGTCAGTTACGCTGGTGTATATTTCAGCTTAGCTGATCGGTCTCCCTTTTTTATATATAAGTATGACGTTTGCCCCTTACCACTCCTTTGGCACTTTGCCCATCTCCAGCGACGTCTTGAATAGCATTTAAGATGGTACATTATACATATATGCAAATATATATGTACACATGATCTGTAAATATGGTTGAATTTCATCGGGACTTTGCATGGGGTCAAGACCCTGTTAAGGCTATCGTGTCTTCCAGGATAAACACACTTTTCACCTTGGTGTTTAGTTGCTCACTTATCCTTATATCGTCCTCTACAAATCTTTCCTCTGAATCACACAGCTTGATTAGCTGCTCTTCAACTGACAGTTTACCCCTGATGAATTTTATGGAAGATGTTTCGAATTTTCAGTTGACTTGTCCATTTTCTGGGTTTTTTTTTTTCATCATTTCTTTGTTCCTCCATTTTTGTCTTGGCTGGCTGGCGTGTAGCCTCTGTCTTCATCACAGCACGTCTCAGAGCTTCTTTGCTCTTTGACATTTTTCATGAATCTTTCCTCCCTCTTTCTTAAATTTCTCTCCGTATTCAAGGCTGGAGGTGCTTGTGTGCCTTACTATTTCTGTGTAGGTACCACTAAACTTTCAGCGTTGGTTCCTGACAACCGAACTCTGTTTCACAATTTATGTTACCGTGAAAATTGTTGAGTTCTCTTTTGTGTCCACAGTTGTGTTCACTCGTCTTACATTGTATCTTATTTACCACATAATTAGATTTCTTCATTTTCTCCATTTTTCACTCAGTGTCTCATGGGATTTCTTCACACAAGCCTCTTTTCCATCCTTTTCTCACCCATATCGTATTTTTTTTTTTCTGAAAACTTCTGCCAGTATTCACCCTTAACTCCACCAGGTAATGATCAGACATCCCACCAGCTGCCCCTCTTAGTACAATCCTATCCAAGAGTCTCCTTTTGCTTGCCTCTCAATTAGTATGTAGTACAGTAATAGCCGCTGACCATCTTTCCAACTCACCCACGTGTGCTTGAATAAAAGGCCCTCTTTTTAAAATCCTGTATTCCCAAGCAGCAGTCCTTTTCGTGCAGTAGTAACATCCACTCTTTCTTGAAAACTGGATGTACTGTTTAGATGTTGAAACTTCTTTACTTTTGAACAGTTGCTCCGTTTATACAAAGGACTGATTCGTCCATGCATGGAGTACTGCTGTCACATCAGGGATGGTTCCACCTCTGCATCCTTACTCGACAGAATTGAGTTGAAAGCGGTCCAACTCATAAACTGTCCCAGGCTAACTTCTAAACTTGGCGCTCTTGCCCTACGACGCATTGTTGGTTCACTTTCCCTCTTCTGTAGGTATTACTATGGTTTCTGCTCCCGAGAGCTGGCTGCTTATGTGCCCCACCAGTAACTAGACCACGTAATACTTGGCAAGCTGCTGCGTCACATGATTACTGTGCGGCCGGTGGCAACTCGAGGGTGGGCCGCTTTGATAACTTTCTTGCCCTACACTTCGAAGCTTTGGATGAATATGACCTAACACATTTTAGGAGACAGGTTTGCAAATCCTCCAATATTCTTAAATACTTTCCCTTTGTCTTTTTTTTCCCATTCATAATCCTCTCTGTATTTCAATTGAGGCCAGGCTTTGATGTGGACTTTCATCCGTGACTGGAGCCTTCACAATTAAAAGAAGAAAGAAAAGATAGATCCACTTTGCTTCATACCCCAAAAGCCGCCTGATAATACCCACAACTTCCACATTACTTACTTTCGCATTTAAATCACCCATCACGAATACCTGTTGTCTCGCATCAAAACTGCTAACACACTCGCTACAGCTCCCAAAACATCTCATCTTTCGTCTCATGCCAGGTGCATAAACTTGAATGATTACCCATCTCTCGTAATCCACTTTCATTTTTATCCACATCAGTCTGGGGCTCACTTCCATACATTCTTTCACTTATTCCCATAACTGCCTCAGAAGTGGTGCTACCTTTTCCTTAGTCTTCGTTCTCTTTCTAACCACTGACTACACCAATGACATTCCCAAATCATTCTTCACCTTTACCTTTGATTTTTCCCTCTATCTCACTCAGAGCCAGAACATCCCGGTTCCTTTCCCTAAACATACTGCCTATCTGTTCTTCTCATGTTGGTTGTAGCGACACATTCGGACACCCCAGCCTGAGCCTTCTTGGAGGATGAGCACTTTCCGCCTGGCATCCTTAAGTTCTAACTTTTTGAAATTGTCTTGCACGACAAGGAGGAAATACATGTGTAGAAAACCTTCTTCCTTATCCCGAGGGATATCTCGTCTATCCCAACGATATAT
>JAUUDZ010071856.1:0-10031 GCA_032361705.1 Panulirus versicolor
GGCAGGAGGTCAAGAGAAAGGTGCAAGAGGTGAAAAAGAGGGCAAATGAGAGTTGGGGTGAGAGAGTATCATCAAATCTTTGGGAGAATAAAAAGATGTTTTGGAAGGAGGTCAATAAAGTGCTTAAGAAAAGAGAAAAATTGGAACATCGGTGAAGGTGGATAATGTGGAGGTGATAACAAGTAGTGGTGATGTGAGAAAGAGATGGATTGAGTATTTTGAAGGTTTGTTGAATGTGTTAGATCATAGAGTGGCAGATATAGAGTGTTTTGGTCAAGGCGGTGTGCGAAGTGAGAGGAGTAGGGTGAGTGGTAGCGAGATTGATGGTATTGTATTTGAATTTATTAAAGAAGTGGTGACTGTGTTGTTGACTAGTTGGTAAGGATATTTAATGTATGTATGGCTCATGGTGAAGTGCTTGAGGATTGGCGGAATGCATGCATAGTGCTATTGTACAAAGGCAAATGGGATAAAGTTGAGTGTTCAAATGACAGATGTATAAGTTTGTTGAGTATTCCTGGGAAATTATATGGGGAGGTATTGATTGAGAGGGTGAAGGCATGTACAGAGCATCAGACTGGGGAAGAAGAGTGTCGTTTCAAAAGTGGTAGATGTGTGTATCAGGTGCTTCTTGTGAAGATTGTATGTGAGAAATACTTAGAAAAAGAAATGGATTTGCTTGTAGCATTTCTGACCTGGTGAAGGCATATGACAGAGTTGATAGAGATGCTCTGTGGAAGGTATTAAGAGTATACGGTGTGGGAAACAAGTTGCTGGAAGCACTGAAAAGTTAGGGAGGTGAATGCAAGAATTTTGGTGAGATGGGCAAGTAGGCAGTCTGTTGTGGATGAGAGGGCCTGGGAAGTGAGTCAGTTGTTGTTCGCTGATGATACAGCGCTGGTGGTTGATTCGGGTGAGAAACTGCAGAGGTTGGTGACTGAGTTTGGTAAAATGTGTGAAAGAAGAAAGCTGAGAGTAAATGTGAATAAGAGCAAGGTTATTAGGTTCAGTAGGGTTGAGGGACAAGTTAATTAGAAGGTAAGTTTGAATGGAGAAAGGCTTGGGGGTGAAGTGTTTTAGGTCATCTGGGACACCAGCAGCATTCAGAGGAAATAATAAAGATATGAAATTGTGTATTCCTAGAATGTTTTGCATCTTTTCATGATTACAGATTATTACTATGTAGTTATAATTCTTTTATGGGTATAAAAAAAAACTTCTTAATACTAATTCATTTATTTAAATATGATATACAAGTTCTCTGCACAGTTGTTCTCTGATAAACAAAGCATAATCATATTATACAGATATCTGAAATCATTCTCTAAAATAAAGATTAACTCCACCATGGCCATTTGAGATGAGCAGCAAAAGTGAAAAAGCTGTGGAACTGCACAAACAGTAAACTGAAATAAACTGCAAAGTCCTCTACTTTTTAAACCATACTAATTATTTAAAATCTGTTTTATAGTGACCACCTTGGTGATGAGAGAAAAAGTTCCAGCTAAATTAATCAGTCATTTGCAATACTGACAAGTTAATAACTAATCAGTTATCAATAACCAAGCCAAGCCAACTTTGTTGGTTCATTTCTAGTGTATAATATACCATATTCAAACGTATTTTCTGGAGGCTCTGAAGAAGTGAAAGCATTATAAAAATAATGTTCATATATACATGTTTTTAGTAACAGTATTGTAGACACTAAGTGAAAAGTATGGAAACAGGAGTACATCAGAAAGTAAGTGTGGTATCCAGATCCAAGAAAAGTGTGATGACTTTACTGTTGACAATCACAGGTTTGCAACAGCAGTCAGTCATGGCAAGAAATAGGAGGATAAAGTCATTTCATGGCAAGAGTAAAACTACCAATGAATATCACTAAATTTGGCATCACTAAATTGAAACTATTCAGCACCAAGTTTGTACCTAAAACTGCAAAGTAAAAAAATTAGATTTTCTTTGAGTCATTAAATGGTACATTCAATTCTTATTACAGTATTTAAAAGGCTTCCACAGAATCAGAGCCTTCTTGCAAGAGCTGAAATAACCTTAATTTAAATACACACTCACCTATCTGATAGGCTGATTTCAGTCAATGATTATATAATACATATATATATATATGTGTTATGATATATCTATTTACCTTGCTTACACTAAAAATATCAGTGGTATTTAGCTTACACTTAAAACGTGTGGTCATTTCGCAACACAACATCAAAAGCTAATGATTTCGTTACTTTACCATAGTTTTATTTTCAGGATAAAGTACTGACCATTAGGTCTTTTTTTTTTTAAGCATTTTACTTTATACGTTTTGCGCTATTTTTTATAATTTTTTTTAATATGGACATACATTAAACCTGAATTCATATCACAGATGATTGATCTGCAACTGACTAACAGCAGACATTTGAGGTTGGAAGAGAGTAAAGCAAGTGGCTTTCTGGGTCTGATTTTTAAAGATTCCAGATCAAAACTGAGTGACTGAAAAATATATCATTCATTCATACAACACAAGCAATGGGTTCACTTTCTCACAAAAGAAACTCACTCACCAACACATTGATTCACTAACAAGTGTGTTGATATACACAGCAGAAGCAAACTAACACAATCTTCTCTTAATCATCTGCAGGTGGAAATGCATGGAAATGACCACGAGTTAGTGGGGAGAAACTTCATCACGCGGGTTTAAAGTTACATAAAACCCTTAAAAAAAAAAAGCATGCAGCAAGGGTATGTCAAAATATGTATATACTTTATGCTTGAGGAGATGGGGCTGACAAAGAACATGATATCCTGTAATGTAACAACTTTATATACGAGATTAATGACATCTACACAATACAGATTTTGCACAAAAGAAAAAAAAATATTAAAATAACTTATTTCAGCGAGAGAAATCATATCAGACTATAATATACTGAAAACTTAATAAATGATTCCTAATGAAAACAAAAATAGTCCAATTTTACCATAAACATATAGGCTGACTTACTTTGTTCATTTATCAAATTTCACTCAAAAGGCAATGCCTAGTGTAATATGACAGGATATTGTCGAACATTTCATTTAAATTTCTGTTGGACAAAGTTAATTCTTACATGACCTTGATGTTCCATTTACATGCAATGGCTGCTTCTCAACAAAAATAATGTACAATAGGATATTTCTGCCAATAAATCATAAAAATATTACAACCATGTTTAGCATAAACCAGTATAATATTACAGCTGGGATAAGATTATGAGGGAAACAAGGGAATCCTACAGGGATGTGAAACAATCTCCATTATTACAATTACACCAGTGCCCTAGGTGCTTTACAATATTTGTATTTGCAGTAATAATAATAATAATAATAATAATAATAATAATAAAACTCTAGATTTCAATTTTAAATCAAATATAGAAACTTCACAAACAGAACATGGGCATGGTTGTTGAATATTTTCCATCTATTTTTACCCATTTGAGCAGTCAACTTTCATGTCAATACTTCAATGTTTGTAACACCAAAGAGAATCCTCATTGGACTACATCTGCTTTCATGAATTAGTGCGACTAGACAGGCACTGGGTAACCTAACCTACATTATCAGGTACACAAACTCATCCTTTTCGTACTAGTTTTGGCTTGCCATAAGTTCAACCCACTTACCAACTACCCTATGTCTTAAGACAGCACATATGCTTATTAAGTATACAGTACTAAAAAATTTTCTTAGTACTCTTTCAACACCATCTATAAACTATAATTTCACTAATAAAAAGCAAAAAGAAAAAAAAGAGGGGGTTTAGACTACCATGGTGTTCTTCCACCTTGAATGAATGCTAACCACTGTGATTAATACTTTGGTGGCAAGTTTCAGAACATAAACCATTATGAAGATTTTAAAATATTCTTGGGTTTGAAATATGGTTTCAACAAGTTAAATTAAAGCTAAGTTATGCTATTCTAATTCCTATTTCATGAAAAGACACTTTCTTATCAAAAACATGCAACAGAAACTGTAATCTAAAAATAACAATCATAATCAGCATTTTATGTCAATATCTCACCATCTCCACTTTTGGACTGAGCACATATGTATACTGCAAAATTATAAAAACTGCATGTTGTATTTCATGTCTACATACAAGATTTCATTCTTTGTCCATCTGTATTTCTTTTCAGAAAGATTATATTTCTGGATTACAGAAACTTAAAATTAACTGCATAAAGTCAAAGGTCTCAAAAAGGGCAATCTTAGGTCTGAACAGTTTCTACATTTCAAAATATTCCAGATTTTTGGGTATCAGGATTGGAGGTGTATCCTAAGAGACAATAAAAGGCCCTACAACCTAATAAAAATAAACCTTATAACCACTGCTACTGCTCTGTCACTCTTCTGCTTCTTTTACCATACATCACTACTACTCCCAGCCATATTATTACCTCCTTTCACAAACATCAACAATGCTCTCCACCACACTGTTGCCTCCCTCCCAAAAAGTACCAGTATTAATACTTCTCCAAGAAACATTTTTGCCTCCCTTCCCACACATATCATTCATGCTCTCTGCTACACTTTTGTCTCTATGCACATTCATCCCTACCGCTTCCCATCTGAAAGTTGTCTACTACGCTACACTGCACTCAATGCTGCTCCTAAACTTTCACTCCTCACACACAATGCTACTGCTCACCAGCTCGCCACCAAACTCTCGTGTCCCTTTCCATATAGCTCCTTCCCATAAGGTTATCTACCTTACCTTACACACTGCTACTACACCTCACCAAATTGTTGTCTCTCTCACTGCAAACATTGCTACCATTTCCCACTTCACTATCACCTTCCTCAACACACATCACATCTGCTCCCTGCCACAGTTTTGCCTCTCAGCCCACGTACATTGCTACTGTTCTCCACCACACATACATTACTGCTTCCTGACACTTTCATCCCTTTCCCCACACACACGCATTGCTACTGGGCTCCATCACACAATTGCCTCCTTCCCCATATACTCTGCTACTGCTTGTTGCTACACTGGTACCTTTTTCAACAAACAAATCACCATTGCTCCCTGCCACACTGTTGGCATTCTCACTACACTACTACTGCTCTTCATCACAGTGTTGCCTCTCTCCCCACACACATTACAATTAATGTTAAAGAAATGTCAGTGAAATGTGCTTTCTTTTCATACCATTAGCACCACCATGCTTGCATACCTTGGATGCTTACTCGACATTAACATAAGGGCAAAATACAAAAATAATGAGTGTAATTGACACAACCATCATGTGTTTAAAGCAAACAATGGACTGGTGCCTTGCAGATGCCACATTTTTACTGAGCAGTATGGGACCTTTTCAGTGAAGCTTATTTTGTTAATTCTTAATCATATAACCACAGGACCCCATTTACAGGGCTCCTAAGGCTTTAAAGATGCACTAAAATTATTGAGGGAAATGATGGACTCCTTTAGAGTCAGAAGCCCCCAATATGGCTGTGTACCTTTACATCCACTGACAATGATAAAACTGCACTGAAGGCAACTCTTCACTCAAGGTGCAACCAAAGGCAGGCAGAGTCTGGCAATGCCATTTTGCTGATGTATGAGTTCATGTGCCCAGGTATACAAACCAGGAATATCAAATGGTTAGGGGAACCTTGGAATGGTCTGTAGGGCTGCCTATGGATAGGGGGCTCTGGTTTCGGTACATTACTGTATGCATAACATCTCAAGAGTGGATGTGAACAAATGAAGCTGTTTTGTTTTTGGTGCTACCTTGCTTATACAAGATTTTTAATTTTCAAAAACACTGCACCCACCATTGCAAGAAGGGCAATGTAAATGTAAGTTGAGGGTCTCAACATAACTGACAAGCTCTGATCATAAAATCAATACTTTCAAACCTTGGTATCAAATAAATTATGGGTTAGGGTGTAATGTTATCCCAATGTGTTGCCTCATTCCAAAATCTTTCAAAATCAATACCTAAAGAGCACAATACACACTGGTGATCCTTCTCTGATGTATTTCCTCTAACTAATAAAAATCTAATAATAACGAATTACTATAAGAAAGGAAAATTATTGAAATGCAAATGTGGAAAGACTTGAGTACCAGAAATCCATAATAAATGTAGTATGCTGAAACATATTATGATCATTCAGAAGGCTTAAGGTTTATGTGAGAACTTAAAGAGTTAACATGGTGAAAGTTCTGAAATGGAATCTTTTAGTGCAATTAAAGATATCAGGATTTAGAGAGTTGACATGGTAAAAGTTCTGAAATAGAATCTTTAAGTGGTATTAAAGAGTGGTTTGGGAAATTCAAAAGGTTTTTAGCGCATATAAAAGGTGGTATGAGAAATTCAAAATGTTTCATAGTCTACATGATGTTAGTGTAGGTGGTGAAGTTAACAGTGCCTGATACAGAGGCAGCTAATCAATATTCTGAAATTCTGAAGAAATTCAACAAAGACAGGAAGTGCACAGTACACAGTACAAGTGTTTATGTCAACAAGATAAGACTCTGCTGGTTGTGGATGCCAGAGAGAACATTCAGTTCAAAAACCAAAAGCTGGAAACATTATTTGCAATGAGTGCAACAAGGGAGTTAAGCCAAAGCTCTCATCCTCAAGGGAAGGAACAGGACCAACAATATGCTATACAGGATGGGGATGTAAATGTCTGAAGCTTTTCCACATTTTTGACCAGTTCTGCAAATTCTTTGTAATATTGATCCAAAATGTGAATGCAGTCTTAAATTTTCTAAAGAGTTAAACAATGCTAAATGAACTACAAGTTGCTATATAAAGTGATACTGAGCTGATCAAAGCAACTATCACAACATATTTGTTTTTGAAAGTCTGCTCCATCAGCAAAATAAGCATGTAAAAAAATGCTCCTGTGTTTGTAGAAGCAAAAAAATTACTTGGGGTAAAGCAGAAAATCTTATTGCTGCTCCCCCCAGCCTTCACACAATGATAACCTGTCTCTCGTAAGTGTTAAAAATATTATCACTTTTTTCATTTTAGTGTCTTATTTTCAGAATCATCATTTTATCATAACATTATCACACTTCCATTAAATATGTTGAAAAAAAAATTCGTTGAAAAAAAAATTCAGCATACTTATGTTTTAATCAAGCCTGACAGCCAAAATATCACTCATACGAACATATTCCAATTATGTAAAGTCTATGACAAAACGGGTTTTGTTAAGTGTAATTTTGCTGCATGAATAACTTTTTAAGAATACATTTCTATTATATGGCTAGGTTTGAGAGAATTCCAAAAAGGTTAAAGTTTATTAAAAAGGCACAATTTTAGTTTATGGTCCAATATCCTGGAGTATATCAGCCAGTGCCACATAGACTTGGCAAAGACATCCCTTACTATGATTTCTACATGCTGGGTTACTGCTACAACCTCCTAATTGATGGAGAGTCTTGGCACAAAGACAGAATTAAATGGTTAGAGGTATACTGTATTCCCCCATGTATGTTTGTCTTTCTAGTTACAAATGTTTTTTTCTGACAAATTTTTCAATGTGTTGATATAATGGAAATAACAAAAAACTTGGGATATTTAAGTATAAATGTAAGACTAAAGCATTACGTATCAGAAAGGCTAAAAGTCGTAAGTTAAGGTATGTCCAGTACTCATAGTAACTTCTGCAATGGTACAAGGTTATGGAAGACAGCAAGGTAAAGGTAAAATCAGAATAACAAGATGTTGAAAAGCAGGCTTTATCAAGTGGTTTAAAGCCTGAGGCTTAAGTTTGCAAATGACACACACAAAAGTGAGAATAAGGTATGAAAAATTTAGGTCCATTACAAATAGTGCAGCAAACATCTATATAATGAGAAGAAAGAGATGGGAAAAATGAAAAAGCATAAAATGAAGACAGAAACAAGCCACCTAGAGAAAAATACTGAACGTATCAAATGAAGAAGAAAACATTTACTTATTTATCATGAGATTATAAAAATACAAAATTGCTAAAGAAACTGGAATAACTGTTGTTAGAAACATTGGTAGTTGAGTGGTTACTATTCACAAGTATATGCTTGTGGGTTTCAGTTATGTTCTGGCATGCCTTCGTGAGTGCATACCCAGTTCCATGTGACTAAGAAATCAAAGGCAAGTCATATGTTGTCAGTGAAATTATTTTCTAATACTATCAAATACAAAATTGGTATGCATCAACCATGCAAAATCCCTTCTGAAAATAATGATATACCAACTCCAATGAAAAAGATAAAGATAAAACGTACACATGGATGAGGACCAGGAAGTAAAGCAAAGTACTATCACTCATTACATCATAATGGGGTGCAGCACATGTATGCTCTTTAGGATTATCTACAGGCTTGTACATCATTTTCACACAAAAATGAAGAGACAGCTGATGGCCAATGATACTCTTGTATTTCAAAGACAGCATTTTTTATACTAAAACTTTTAAAAAGTTTCAAGTAAAAACACTCATGTACTCTAAAATACTAGCTTATTATAACAAAACCATACCCATTAACATTATTTTTCATGCTATCATTTCATTCTGCAAACAGTGATGTGGCATGAAAAGTATCCCTACTTCTCTTAACTTTAGAACTGTCAAGGACAAATTCTCAGCCAGTAACTAAAAAACTGCTAACAGCAGGAAGGGTATGTATATACATGTGTATGTGGGTGGGTTGGGCCACATATACATATCAACATATACATACATATACATATCAACATATACATACACAAACATATCTACACATGTACATATTCATACCTGCTTGCCTTCATCCATTCCTGTCGCTAACCCGCCACACAGGAAACAGCATCGTTAACCCCTGCTTCAGCCAGGTAGTGCCAGGAAAGCAAACAAAAAAAGCCACATTCATTCACATTCAGTCTCTAGCTGTCATGTGTAATTCAATGAAACCACAGCTCCCTATCCAGGCCCCACAGACCTTTCTATGGTTTATCCCTGATGCTTCACGTGCCCTGGTTCAATCCCCTGACAGCACATCGACCCCGGTATACCACATCGTTTGAATTCACTCTATTCCTTGCACGCCTCTCACCCTCCTATACGTTCAGGCCCCGATTGCTCAAAACCTCTTACAATCTATCCTTCCACCTCCAATTTCGTCTCCTGCTTCTCCTTCTTCCCTCCACCTCTGACACATATATCCTCTTTGTCAATCTTTCCTCACTCATTCTCTCTATATGTCCAAAACATTTCAGTGATCCCTCTTATGCTCTTTCAACCACACTTCTTATTTATTACAACACATCTCTCTTACCCTTATATTACTTACTCGATCAAACCACCTCACACCGCATGTTGTCCTCAAACATCTCCTTTCCAACACATCCACCCTCCTCCGCACAACCCTATCTATAGCCCATGCCTCACAATCATATAACATTGTTGGAATCACTCTTCCTTCAAACATACCCATTTTTGCTTTCCGAGATAACGTTCTCTCCTTCCACACATTCTTCATGTGAATGTGTGTGTGTAGTTGCTCACTTGTACTGTACAGGGAAGGAGTTCTACTCTCGTGGTGCCCCACTCTGGAACTTTCACTATCATAAAGTCTTCTAATCTCTTGTATACTGTCCACACTCATCGTCTCATGACTCACTTTATTCCATGTATTAATTACATTTATACCAAAATACTACATTTTACATCATTTCATAAAGTTACTTTTACATTTTCATGTTATAGCCTCTGGTTGTTCTATCCCTGCATGTGTTGAAGAACTGTTCACTATCTACGTCATCGAACTGTTTCACAAAGTCAAAAGATATGATCAAATCACCTCTAACTTTTTCCTCTTCTTTATTGGGAAAAATCTCAGGCCTCCAGCCGTTGCCTATAACCCAACTTTCTTAACATTGGCACCGTATTTGTTGACTTCCTCTGAACCTTCTCTATTAGCTCTTTGTGTGTGTGTGTTTGTGTGTGTGTGTGTGTGTGTGTGTGTGTGTGTGTGTGTGTGTGTGTGTGTGTGTGTGTGT
>JAUUDZ010071867.1:0-10031 GCA_032361705.1 Panulirus versicolor
ATGTGTATATATGTATATGTCTGTGTGTGTATATATATGTATACATTGAGATGTATAGGTATGTATATTTGCGTGTGAGGACGTGTATGTATATACATGTGTATGTGGGTGGGCTGGGCCATTCTTTCGTCTGTTTCCTTGCTCTACCTCACTAACGCGGGAGACAGCGACAAAGCAAAATAAATAAAAATAAAATAATTTTCATAAAATTTCTCATGGATGACAGCTAAGTTATTTATGCTTTAAGTTTGTACTGCTACTTAGGCCTTCATTTTTTTTCTCTGGCTAATACTGTGCCAGTATTAATCACAATAAGCTTCCACAATAAGTATATATTACTGAAATATTTCTATTTAATCATGAAAGGAATGTTCTGTCACAAACTGATCACAGGTAAAATAGCTTCTCTTTCTTCTGGTTAACAGACTTCTGGTGAACATACATACTCTAAAAATATGACATATCTAGTGACGAAAAACAAGGGTGAAGAAAGCAAGCGCCAAGATGATAAGGAAACTGCTCTCGAGTCCAGCTGCACCAGCAACTCGACATTTGAGGAAATCATATCTGAGGAAGAAAATTGCTTTCTTTTGTTTCCACCCAAAAGAGGTCACATGCTAAGGTCAAAACAAAAATATAATATTGGCCAATATAACACTCATGTCTTTAGATCTGAATTAAAAATCATATCACAATACATTAATCCTAATTAAACATAAATCACATGCAGAAATGGATAAATTACCTGGTTTTCTTGTCACGGACAATGTTGATAAACTCAGCCTCAACCAGCTGGCCATCAAAATAGGTGATAGGGTCTTCAAAAGGATACTCAAAGCCTTGGATACATTCACACTTATAACCACCTGTGTCAAATCCTCGACCTTGAATTGGCACACACTGTTGAAAAACAAAAAATATATCATAAATAATTCCCATAAATAATTTTAACAAATTGCACAAGTATGGCAAATATGAAAAGTAAGGGTAAGCAAATGCATGAAGGATGGAGTAAGTAGTAATGTCAAAACTTACTGTCTCTTTTATTTTGTGTGTGTGTATATCTCCATTCTGAATAAGCTATGACTTTAAGGAACAGTGTACATGTATATGAATATCCATCATGAGGATTAACAGTTTAGAGGATTTAGAGGAAAGTCTAAAATCAACATTAGGAAAAAATTACGTAGAGTATGGTGCTTCCATACACATCAGTGGTAATGAAGGCCAAACAGTAGCAATCATTATATCCACTGAAAAATACTGCAGATTTACTAGTTGTCATTCATGTTGATTATCTTTTTTTCCTCAGCATCATTTACATTACTTATGCAGAAGAACTGTATATCAATCCTAAATTAAGGAGAGGGTAGTGCACTACACATCTGCAATTACTGCATGGCTCAACTAAGAGAATAAAGTAAATAATGTAAAAAAAAAAATTGTACTCTTTTTAATGTACTTACATAAGAAGTCCTCCTGTCACATCTATGAGTGTTCTTGAAAGCATTCTGCACAAAGTATTCATTGGGACACTGATTGATGTCTAACTTGAGAAGATCCATGGTTACTCTAACTGCACCTCTGGAAATATATGGAATAAAGATTTAACTCCCGAGATGTTAATGAGGCAAAAAACAGTAACTTATACTGCAGGAATACGTAACTGAGAACTATTACCTTCCACCTGTAAGTTTCAGAATGGCTTGGATGAGAGGGATGAAGTTCATTTACCAATGGTTTAAGAGTTAAAGTTTGTAAGTATATTAAGACTTTTATTTTTCATCATCATGTGGTATGATTCTTATGGAAGACCTCGAAAATTTATGTAATCAGCAGGTCTCCATATGGTCTACGGGAATATGAGAATGTTAGTCCTTCCATCACTTGGTTTGATTATGCCACAATAGTATACTTGTACTGATATGAACTGCAAAATAACTTTTTTTATTATCACTTTAAAGATGGAATGTATGTGCTATCCAAATACTTAAGGAGTTTAAGCTGGTACACATATAATTACCTAGTTGCACAGCAAAGAGAGAGTTTTACACTCCTGGGGCCTTATCTCTTGAACCTTATCATCATACAACTTTCTGAAACTTTGTATACTCTCAGCATTCATGGTCATCACTTACCTTACACCACTCATCCACAACTCTGATACCATAAAAGCATTTCTTTACAACTTGTCTAATGAGTTTCTTAATCTCTTTGCATCTTCCAAATGTGTTCTCGACATTATTAATCCATTCAATGTGGGTTGGATATATGCATCATGGTATTCTATTTTATGCTCACTGTGGCTAAGATGTGAGAACAAACTTTTTTTAATCACCTTCAAGGCAGAGTACATGGCAAATAATGCTCTTGGTGGTATGCCACGCCCTGATACCCGATGCTACAGCTTAAATTTTTCTGTACACTGGTCAGCCTTTGTGAAAATGTCAAGGAGACAGTACAAGATCTGTGTCCACTAGTAATGGAACTTTGTGAAACTCTTGCAGAATAATATTCGTCTATGACAGAAACACTCCTAAAAATACCAGACAGACAGAAATACTTCTAAAAATACCACACAGACAGAAATACTTCTAAAAATACCAAACACCTCATTAAACATGCCTGACAACTTACAACGCATACAGCAAAAGTAAGCAATTTTTCAAGTTGAACTGGACATCGTTTATTAAGAAAATTATATTCTAATTGATCCTAATAACATAATTATAGATATACATCTTTAGAATATTAAAAAATTTCCTACACAGAGAGTGCATGGCTGATATTTGGACTACTACAGTGAAAGGATTAAACTGGTTCAGGAACAAAAAGACTGATCAAGTCTCCTATTATTCTTCTCTTTTCCATGGTAAGCAACTTTATAGCCTCTAACCCAGTGTCTCTCAAATGGTGGGTCATGGACCCCCATGGGGCTGAGAGGGGGGTTTCCAGTGGGGTGGGAAGGTTTTGCAAGCTGGCCACTCTGAGCTAAAATAATTTTTCTTTAGAGTATGATTATAAGCTCCAAGTAAACATGAGTAGAAAAAAAAAAATGGCCTGCATTTGTTTCCACACTTGTAGCACTTATTTGTGGGCAAAAATAAATTCTCAATTCTCTGTCTGTTTACAACTAAAGGAATAAAAGGGGGCTAAAGTGAACAAAAACCCAGACATAGGGGTCATCAGGCAAATCTGGCTGAGTAACATTTCTCTAACCTGTCTCTACAAATCAACTCTCCTATTTTAGATACCATCTTTATGTCTTCTCAACTCTCCCTATTAGATACTGATGTTTAAGCAAGGTAACCAAACTCAAGAGGAATACCATATAGTAATCTATATGTAGGCTCATACCACTTACAGCTTACTGAATACAAAGAATAAGAAAGAATTCAAACTGCAAAAGACCCTTAGGTGCTTTCAAGGCTATATGTGATAGTGGAAGATACAAGAAATTCATAGATTAGTGTGGTAAAAGTTTCAAGGTATACATATTATTCAGAGAATAACCTGCAAATTGCTAATGTGACCAAGAGAAGCAAATAATGTAATTTGTGGAATTATAGCGAAATCTTTATCAAGTCTATTCTTAAATGTATCTATATTACTGCTTTCAATCAGTCAATTGGCAAACCATTCCATATGTTAACAGCCCAGTTGAAGAAAAAGTACTTCCTCTCATTCAAGGTTAGGTTAGGTTTTGGGTTGGTCAGGTTAGGTTAGGTATTATATCCAATAACATGAATGAAATCATATGAATCAAATCTTGAGTAACTGGTAAATCAAAATTATTAAAGCAGATTCTGAATACTTGTATTTAATCACCTTTTAGCCTCCTATTGTCCAAGTTAAAAAGATGTCAAGTAAAATTTTATTTGCTCTCAAAGAATTTATTTCTCAGCTCAGGAACCATATTCGTAGCTTGACGTTGCACTCTTTCCATATCTTTTATTACGTAAGAGGACCAAAACTGAACACAATATTCAAGAAGGGAACAAACTAATGAATTGTAAAGGCACAGATGATTTCTTGGACTTAAAATTTGAAGGCCCCTACCTGTAAATCCAAGAATTTTATTTGGTCTTTTCACCACTTCTGTGTGCTGCTTACTTGGTTTTAGGTCATCAGAGATTATTGAGCCCAAGTCTGTTTCCTCATTTACCTTTTGCAGTTCAACAGAATTAATACTGTGTTCTGCCTTAACCTCTACACACTTATTCTTTCCCAATGTCCAAACCAATTCAGCATACCCTATTCAGCTTTCTCAACCACATTCTTTTTTTTTAACCAACCCTTCTCTTACCCTTTTTTCATTTACTCAATCAAACCACCTCATACACATATTGTCCTAAAACATTCATTTCCAACACACTCAATCTCATCTGCACATCCTCACCTACGGATAATGCCTTGCACCCATATAACATTGTTGGGACTATTATGCCTTCGAACATAACCATTTTTGCCCCCAACTGCAAGACGATGACCTCCCTTTCCACACATACTTCTGTGCTTCCAGAACTTTTGCCCCCTTGCTCACCCTATAACTCACTTCCTCTTCAATGGTTCCATTCTCCACCATTTCCACTACAAGGTATCTAAAACACTTCACTTCCTAAATGTTTTTCTCCATTCAATATCATACTTGGCAAAACAATCTTACATGTGACCTTATGTTTCATGATACAAAATCCATAAATAAGGACCTGGTAATCAATGTATTAAAGCTGATGCTTTATTCTCATCCAACATTGCATTCCCTGCCATACCAGATCTCCCACATACCCTTTTATTTCTTTCTACATTCCATCCAGGCACACCACATGCTCTTCTCAAATAGCTCATTTATACAGCCTGGATTCTTGACCTCTGTAACTCATTCCATAACCATGTTTTGGGAGGAATATGCTGTCCCTTAATCCTCTCTTCACTTTCATACTTCCACCTTTACCCTTCATTATTCTATTAAGGGACTCCTTTATCTCTCCTTCCATGTCACCACATTTACTCAAGACAGTTCCTAGATACTTTAATTCTCTCACTTTTTCCAGTATTTTCCCCCCATATCCAAAGCACAATTTAGTACACTTTCTTCTTTCACTCTATATGGTTTTACAAAATCTATACTTTCACTCTTGTTTCCTTTCAAACACCCGTTAATTTACTTTTACTTGTATTTACCTTCAAATGCCCCTTTTAAACACCATTAATTTACTTTTACGTGTATTTACCTTCAAATGCCTATGTTTACATGCATCATAAAATTCACTTACAACCTTCTGCAACACCTCTTCACTCTCAGCAAACAACACAGTATCATCTGCAAACAGGCTTGCCACTAGCCACCATATCTCACTGCCACACTCCATCTCTGCACCCCTTTTCCCTAGTTATGCTTTCATCTCTCCTATTACTCCATTTATATATATACTGAAAAGCCATGGTGTCACCACACAGCCCTATTTCACACCTTCATGTATCCCAAAACTTTCGCTCAGCTTTCCATCCACTCTTACACACGCATTTGCTCCTCTATAGAAGGCTTTCACACCATCCAACAGTTGTCCCACCATACCATATATCCTTAACACATCCCATAAAGCATTCCCCTCGATTCTTTCTCCATGTCCATAAAAGCTGCATACAACTTCTTACCTTTCACTAAAATACTTTTCCATGATCATCTTTACTACAAAAATCTGATCCATACATGCCCTATCGTAACGACATCCTCTTGCTCTTCAATTATTCTGCATTCAGTCATTTCCATCATTCTAAATTAATATTCTTGCATAATTTTTCCTGGAATACTTAACAGACTTATTCCCTTATAATTGCTACATACATCCTTAGCACCTTTTCCTTCGAATAAGGAACAATATTAGCTTACATCTGATTCTCAGGCACAAACTTCTGTTTCCATGCTAATTTACATATAAGATGCATCCACTCTAACACACTTCCTCCTCCATACTTCAGCATTTCAACCATAATCCCATTACTTCAGGTACCTTTCTTACCTTCAGCCTCATGACTGTCCTTCTTACCTCCCTTTTTGCTATAGATCCTTGCACTTGTATCCTCTTCCTTCCATCTTCCTTACCCATGCATGCAACAACTGCTGCCTCCTGTTCTCCCACATTCATAAGTTTTTCAAATTACTCTCAACTGCTGCCTCCTGTTCTCCCACATTCATAAGTTTTTCAAATTACTCTTTCCATCTTCCTTTCACTTCCTCCTTTTGATTCAGCAACTCCACTTCCTTACTTCTCACTTCACCTTCTCCACTATTACATCTACCTCTTTCCTTTCTCACCTCCTGGTATAGTTTCTTATCATTCCGGAACTTTTCACATAACTTTCTTCCATAATTTTCATCTACTCTTTCTTTGCTTTCCTCCATCAGCTTCTTAACATTCCACTTACATATTTAATAGTCTTTCCTCCTTTACTGAACTTCCACTGATACATTCCTGTTAAGCAATCTAACATATGCCTTTTTATTCTCTTCCACATTTATTTCTAGTCTCTTCTGTCCACCATGCATTGCTATTTTTATTCTTAATCTCATGACCTTGTATCCAACTACTAATTCTATAACTTTTAATAATATTTCTCTAAACGTTTGAAACACCTCATTCACATATGACTGCATCCCTACATTCACTGTATTTCATCTAAGATTTCAGTTATCTTCCTTTCATACTCCAACCTGCATTTTTCCTGATTCATCTTCTCACTTGCCAACACTTGTACCTGTCCACTCTTCCTTACACCATACCTCCACCTCTTCCTCATCTTCATCCACACAAGATCTGCAAAATGGTCACAGTCTCCTAAGAATCCTCTCATGACTCTAGCATCAAGCACAGCCTTTCTCAATATTTCATCCACTGCCACATAGTCAGTCAAATCCTTTTGCTCCTCCCCATCAGCATTCCTCATTCATGTATATCTGTGGATCATCTTGTGCTGAAAAAAGATGTTTGCAAGGATAAACCCCTCTCAATACAAACATCCACAAGATTGCTTCAGTTGTCATGTACTCCTAGCGCTCCTCATTTATAAACAATCTCGCTAATTTCACCCCATCCCACTCTTGCATTCATATCACCCATTACAACCATAATGCTCTCATTCTCAAAACTGTTTATACAGTCATTCAGATTTCTCCTGAAACACATTTCATCCTTATTATGCATTTTCTTCATATTCATAATTGCATATATACATACCCATCTATACTTCACTCTTACAATCTTCCCATTGTTTTTCTTTTTATATGTCGAAGGCTCCAGTAATGGACAGAGGTCCACATCAATTCTGGGCCTTAAATGAAATGTAGACAGAATTATGAAATGGAAAAAGAAAAGGCAAGGGAAAGTATTCATGAATTTTGGAGGAAGTGAAAGATCTGTCTTTTGAAAAGTGTGGCAAGTCATAGTTATTGGGAAAAACATGAAAAGGTAGAGAGTTATAAAGCTGGTGTGTAGGGAAAGAATCAGTTGTCAAAATGGCCCACCCTTGAGTTGCTGATTGTCACACAATAATCATGTGATGCAGTAGCTTGCCGAGTATTGCATGGTCTAGCTGGTGGTAGGGGCACACAGGCAGTCAGCTTTTATGAGCAAAAATCAAAGTAATACCTCAAGAAGTGGGAAAGTGAACCCAACATTGTGGCTTAGGGTAAGGGGCTCAAGTTTGGGAGTTGGATTGCATTTGACTCAACTCTGTCACATAAGCATATAGAGCTAGAACCATCCCAAACACAAGAGCAGTACTCCATACAAGGATGAATCAATCCCTTGTATAAATGGAGCAACTGTTCAGAAAAGATTTCATCTAAACAGGAAACCCAATTTCTTAAGAGGCAGACTTTGCTATTCCTGTAATGTGGGGTTTCCAAGAAAGAGTGGAGATGTTACAGTAATACCAAGTACGTTCATTGAGTCAAGAGGTGGAATTACAGAACCATTAGATGAGAGACAAGAGTTGTGTGGAGTTTTTGATAGAGAGATAGGTAGAAATTGGGTCTTGGAGGCATTAAACTGAACAAGATTTTGTCTACCCCAATGAGATATCCTGTCCAAGTCCGAGTATTGAGGAAGCTGTGTTAAGATGAGATGTAGATTGAGTGAGAGGAAGAGGGAGCAGACTTGAAGGATGTGGATGAATGCAGAATTGCATATCCATCTTTCCTGTTAATTTTCATTCATTCCTGTTCATACCACTCCTCCTACCAAGGCCTTCCCATGACTTGCATTCATTTCGATTTTCAATCCACACACCCTGCCTATGTATATGGGTTTCCCCAATCCCTGGCACATCCAAGCTATAACTTTTAAACTTCTCCACAAGCTCTCTCCTTTTACTCTCACTAGTCATCCCATTTACATTTAGCGCCATCACCCTCAATGGCTTATCTCTGTTACTCCTCAACATAACTGGTAGACTCCAGAGCCATTTCTTAGCCTTTTGCACTTCACTAGCAGAGGGCACCTTCAGCGCAGTGTTTCCTAAGGCAACAAGGCTCCAAAATTGTCTAAAAAACTAAAAAAAACCCAGCACACTTCAAGTGTGTCTGTATTCAAAAGGAAAACTACCACTTCTATTGCCCTGTTTGAATTGGGCAATGCCTCCACCTTTAGTTTCACCCCTAAGGGTGTAGTAACAGAATTGTGTGAATTATCATCTCCTTCCTTTCCTCACTTGATACTTGCTCTTTCTCTGTTTTTATCATGTGACAGAATAAGATAACTAAGACCATTGCTAGGGAGATCCCCAAGATATTACCATGTGTCATTGGTAGTATTGAGGCTTAGTGTTGGATGGAAGAAGGGAACATGCCAGATGGGCTCATATGACCCCATATTTTGGGTATTGCACTCTCATATTCTATATTTGTTTCCTAATGCAGGAAGAGCAAGTTTTCTGAACTTAAATGCCTAATTCTTGTAATTATACTATTGTTGTGATTATCTTTTGCAATAATTTTCTTATAAAAAGTTCAGGCATGTACACTAATACAACATTAATGTAAAGTTAATGCTATAATGATCCCAGAAATCCCAAATTATAAATTACACTGAAGGAAGAGGATAATTTAGTGAACTGACTTTTGTATGCACAAAACAGATACTATTTTCTTAAGGTTACATAGGAATACATTATATGTGTATGAGAAGCATATTGTACTATATATTTTCATGTCGTTAAAGAGCACAAATGCAGAATTGTATTTCAAAGTTGTATGTCCATTAATGGTGTAAGTTTCAAATTCAAGTGTTTATATATAAGAAAAATACTAATACAGTGCTGCATAAGTGAAATTTATTTTTTTACATGGGAGTGTATTTATAAAGCTGTATTAAAACTGTAGCAAACCCGGCATGGACCCTTGAACCCACGCCAGATAAACCAGGTGGCAGCCAGTGTTGCTCATTCACCCTTATCTATATAATCATTTCAGATTTATAACAGTATTTTCTGTTAAATTAAATTTTTCATCATAATTATGTGCAAGTAGTCATAGTACAGTATTACATAGGTACACTGAATGCTTACAGAGAGAAACAGTGTAAAAGAGATGATGTATTTATCCCACTTAGAGGAGGACAGTGGTTTTGTGCAATGAGTCTTGGTCAGCCGCCTGCAAACATGGTAGCAGCTGAGTAATTCAGATAACAAACAGCTTCTACATGCATTTTGTACAAGTAAGGGAAGAGGGCATTCATTAATGAGTTCCATAGATGCAATACTTTGTAAAAGTATGATTAGTGGCATACTAAGGAGTCAAAAGAGAGAATCATAGAAGAGTGTTCCTTAAATGGTTAGCATTTATAACCCCCATGAGAGGCAGCTACGATTCAAAAAATCCAGGCTTAGATTACTTTTGATGATCCACAGCTCATTCACTAAAGGAAACAAGGTAACTTATTTGTAGGCATGTAATTTAATAAGGAACGTAGTTAAAACCTATTGGTAAAGTCCATTAAGAAGAAAAGGAAAACAGAAGAGATGAAGCAAAC
>JAUUDZ010071878.1:0-10031 GCA_032361705.1 Panulirus versicolor
GAGGCCAGTATAGAACGTACAGTGGGTACAGTACATGGACATAGGAGGGTGACAGGTGGGCCCGAGTGGGGCCCAGGGACTCAAAGGTTCCCCCTCCCCCCATCAAGGGGGAGGGAGGTCTGGGATACATCAAACACATGATACATAATTACAGGAGAGTATGTGATACAGTAACACAGGCAACAACATTTGCGTTAACAAATATGAAATAAACCAAACATATTCAGAATATATTGTTAACACGGGTTACATAATATACACAAACAAATCACTATTACATGATGGTGTGTATGTGGAAAAGGACACTGTGTAGCGTACAGTGTAGGTCAAAGATACATTACATATGAGACATACAATTACAGAATATTGTGGCGCTGGTCATGTTGTCAACATTGACAATAACACACATACGGTTAAGGTACATTATGTAAACGTGTTTGCACTGGGACTGATTACATCACGTGTTTATATAGCCTAGGGCAAGGCGAATTTTCAATATAACGTCAGAATGTCTCAAAAGGATATTACTATCACTAAAGTAATCATAAAGCTGTCGAAACAGTAAACCTTGAGGTCTGAAATGACTGGATTTGGGACAATCGCTAATACAGCGTTCTAGTTTATGTTCACCAGGTGCAGAACAGAGGCGTCATTTGGAATCTTCAGGATCACGGTTTCTCGCGACTTGCCACATGTACCTGTACCCGTGGTGTTTTGTGGGTATTACAGTATAACATGTTTAGTATGGGTTCGGTGCCTTCCATACTGATGTTTCTTTAGCCTAAAATGATCAAAGTTCACAATACTACAGTTACCTGGTCTTTCACAATCTCTCAAGAGGTTTTCTTCCTCGTGGGCAAATGGGGTTTGGTCTATGCTTTTAGTCAGGGGACTGAGAGCAAACAAGCATGTTGAGCGAGATTATCTCCATGGTCCTGGCGCTCATGTCCGACATGTTAAGGTATCCACAGGAACTGGGTGCGTAAGCCGCTGTTATCAGCTTCTATAAGCAGAGGGTGAATGAGTGATGGAAGAGGCGGATAATATAAGCCAGTATAGATCGTACATACAACAAATATAAGTTCTTTGCCGTGTTGATACCCACACCAGTTTGCTTGCCTGTGAGGGCATGTAGAGGTTGCAGGAAATATTTTTGTATTATGAAATATGCATTAAATACTGTATTCCCTCTACCTATCACCAGATTTGTCACGAGAATAGCTTGAATTATATGTATATTATACGTTGCACTTCGATAATTAATAGTATATTTCCTTTTACTTATGATAATTACTTAGTCTCTCTATTTCATTACTTTCTTTTTCTCTCTCTCTCTCTCTCTCTCTCTCTCTCTCTCCTCCGGGCCGCACAAGAGGTGAGTGGGGAGCCACACGCGGCCCGCGGTGATTTAAGCAGTTTTGGACAGTGTTTCCCAACGGAGGACACGTAACCTAGTTAAGTTAAAGCCTCTGAAACTCAATCGCTTCCTAGTTCTGTTTTCCCAGACTCCTCACGTCTTCCCCATCTCCTGTAACTGGCTCTGTATTTCAACCATGTAACACAATGAATATAACTGGTATCACCATAGCTTATATCCTGTCTTGGAACTCTTCCAGTACACAAATACATAAGCCTCTCTCATGATCTTTTGAAGCTTTATGATTCTTATTTTCCGAACAGTTGACCCGATTAACAGAAAGAAAAGATTGAATCGTTCTTGTATGAAGTACTGACTCTCACATGTAGGGAGATGGTCCCTCTACGGAGTGTAAAACGACTGACCAGCTTTCCCAATCACACCGCAAACTCGGACCATCTTTACATACATTTTTGACAGAGGCGACCCTACAGCAACGTGACGTCAACTTGCATTACCTGGCCTGCAAACGTGACCTACTGACCCCTCTACTACAGCAAATACTTCGGTTTCTTGATCCCTTCAATTGGCTGCTTGCACATCACTGCGATTACCGAGTCGACGTATCACTCAGTAAGACACGATGTCACGCGACTACTGTGTAGCTAAGGGTAACTCAGGGCTGGGCTGTTGTGATGTCTGTTTCTTTCCTTGCACCGCTAAGCTCTAGAACTCTTTCCCTTCATATTCTTCAATCCAGCAGCTGCGACCGGTGGGTTTTTCACTACAAAAATAATAATGTTACAACAAGCATATTGTGAAACAGTTAGTGGAATGGTTGGGAAACACTGGACGCCCGATGCCAGTCGCTCTAACTCATGAAACAAAAAGTGACCCCATCCAGTGAGCTATTCCAATCTTCAACGTACAGATGAACATATAGATTACAAACAAATAAATTAAATCCAATAAGTTTGACATTAAGGATTCTGAACAAGATCGTAGGAGTGCTATTAAGCGTTATGTGAAAGGAGTCCTCATGGTCGTTACAGGATGGGTAGCCTTCTTCACCAGGAGGATAACCTTTTCTTTTTTAAGATCACGACAGCTCCATTCTAGGGGGCGAGGACACCATGAGGTGGAGGCAGTGTCAGCGAGACATGAGGGTGTCGACTACGTCACTTTCTATATCCGTAATGGGGCCGCTCTTATAAATCGATAGCTAGGATTTTCATAAGGATGAATACCATATAGATAACCAGTTACTTCTTATGACTTAAGTCACTGACAGCTACGAAGGGTTAATGAGGCTAACCTGTCTACAAGGACTTTACTGTATAACGCATAAAACTACGAGATAATAAACATCAAGGCAGTTGGATAAGACGACTCAAATCCGTCGTACATCTGATTAACGTTGTCTAGACATGAATAGGAAGCAAACATTACCAGCGACTCTTGAGGCTGTCTGACTCCTGGCTTAAACACATGTGTTTAACACTTATCAGTTCAGGGGAAGTCATTCCGCATCTTTCATTCGAGAAAATATATCAAAGTATATCTTCAAAATAATTCAAAAGTTATGGAGCTATCGGCTATACTGGGGATGACGACAACCTAACTCTTCTCGCTAACATATGTTCAAGTGCTGGGAGGTCGCCTCATCTGGAGGCCTTCGTTACACTGTCAGCAGGAACTGGTCGACGAAACCTATTTCCAAACATGGACTCCGTGAAGCATTAGGGTCATATGTCATCCAGTCCTGCCTGTAATATAAAGTTCTCACATGACGCTTTAGATCTTGAGAGTTGAAACTCGTGTGAGAGGCGAACTAATCCTGCTGACCGAATAATAATAATAATAATGGTTTCTGATGACGGTATAAACGATGACCCAGGTAATGAGATCATAATGAGTAAGGAAACCCACCCGTGATATATGGCGTGTCTGGCACACTTCCTCCGCTCACGAGTATAGTTTGGGAACGTCTGTATTACGCACGTCCCACGGTTCACCTCCATACAAGCCCAGGAACTGACTGTTGTACACACGCACCCTTGAGCAAAGGCGTCAGGGCGAGAGGATTCTTTCGCTCTCACGTGAGTCCTCATACTTGAAGCAGAGTATGACAACTTTGTGGTATGGGGAAAAAAGTGGTTAAGACATGACCCTGATGCTTCACCGGGGCGATGCTGGAAATAGGTCATTTCCTGCTGAAGGTGTCACAAAAGGCTTTCAGATGGGGAGACCCTCGCCCCTCACTCTGTATATTTGCTAGCGAGAAAAGTGAGGCTGTCCTCCTCCCCTGTAGGAGTGATAGCTATATAAATCTGGACTATCTTCAGAATATACTTTGATATGTATTCTTTATGAACATTACGGAATGACTTTTTTTTTGGTTCCACGTAAATTACCAAACCAGTACATCAGCAAGGCGTCACGAAGACCGACAGGCGGTGGTCACGTTCCTTACATTGTTCATCACACGCGCAATGGATCACAGTCTTCTTGCCTACCTGCCTTAATATTCTGCGTCTCGTAGTTTTATGACATACGAGGTTCCTGCAGGTAGACTAGCCTCGCTGACTCTACCACTCCAGTCTCTGTGGGAGTCAGCGACTAGCTCAGAGGAATTAGCAGCGCACCTTCACGGTGTTGGTCCTCATACAAACCCTAGTTATCAGATTTACAAGAGCGACTCCACTACGGGTATAGAGAGGGAGGGGAGTCACTGTGTTACCCAGACCATGTTAACACTTGCCTACCTATGTAATGTATTACGATCACCGAGGCCCATCAGTACCCTATATGCACTACGTATCCTCTTCTGCGCCACCGCCCACTGACAGGATGGGTAAGAGGGTACAATTAGCCACAATTGCGGCAAAAACCAATCAATTCCCCCCACTGTCTCATTCACACTGTCTCCCCTTCATGTCTCCCCCTTCACTGTATACCCGACCAGTACGTGGGAGGTGTCGTGATCTTTATAGAACTACCGTCCCGTTACGGTTCAAAAGTTTATAAAGACCATCATTACGATCATATGTTTGAGTAGTCTGATCACTATGATCGTTCTGTACACCGATAATGGCCGGCGCTACAACGAACTGACTCCCTCTTTATATCATACATGCAAATCGGTAGAAAAAAAAAATAAATGAGGTTCACTGTAACAGTTTATGAGCGACGAACATATTACTTATACCAACCTGTTTTTATGCCTGACTCACAAACTCATGTATCTTATTACCATAACAGACAAGTAATCCGCAGCGTTAGCTAGTATCTATGTAACCCGCTAACAGTAACAAGAATACGGATCAAATACCTTCGCAGTGCTGAGATACTCCGAGCTGACCCTTGCAACACAGGTTTCCCCGAAGACCTGGACGCTACGAAACGCGATTTTGACATTCGAATGTTTTGTAATGTGTTCATGTGGGACAGTGGGCAGAGTACAGCAACACACAGGTGAGCTCCAGGTGCACGACCCATAGTGTCCTCATCCCGTCGGGATAGTGGGAATGACGTTTATGTCAACGTGTATTTGGAGACTGGATGATATACAGAGGATCTTGATGGCAGTGCAAAGGAAGGTTAAAAAAAAAATTGAGATATGGGACCCATGTTATAGGAGTGCGCTTTGTACTTGCAGTGAAAATAAAAAGAGAGAAGTGTTAGCATACATCCAACACGTGATGTATGATTTACAGGGTACAGGATTCATTATCATCAATACAGCATGGTTTTCATGGTTACAGGAGACCCTGCAACATGATGCAGGTACAGCTTCGGGCAGGGTATATTTCAGATAGAGTACAAGGATATCATCCAACACATCCTGTGTTTTGTACGCAAGTCTTTTAAGTTCTCGAAACAACAACTCCCGAGTCCTAAAACTACTGATGCAAAATGAATAGTCAGTCGTCAGTGTAGTGGCCGAGTGTGAGTCTATCAGGTGCGGAGCAGAGTCGACACTCGGAATGACCAGGAAAACTGTGTCGAGCGACTTGCCACACGTACGTACACCTGTGACCCAGGCGTATTCTGGCAGCCACAATACCTCACTGCTTGGTACAATGTCTGTGCCTTCCATGCTATTATCATGTTCAGCACTTCAGTTACCAGGTCCCTCAGTATTCTGGAGGTCTAAGCAAGGGCCACTGCGAGGAGAACGATGCCGTCTACAGCTCTGGCTAGACCCAAATCCGGAAACCGTAATGTAAAACTTGAATATCGTCGTCTCTCACGAGATTCAAAAAAAAGAAAAAAAATCACGATAAACGAGTCAGTGGTAAAGAACAGTTATCGCTCACGATAATGTCCATATAAGAAGAACAATGATCCGCGTCCAACCTCGTGGGGTAAATCATATCACTGTGGCAGTCAGGGACGAAATGAAATCAAGGAATCATCGCGGGTTCGAGGTGGCCTCCCGACCCGGCGTCCACAACAGGAGCAGCCACAAAAACAGGCACCTCCACCACTGGCTCATTACGTGTCCAGATTCACCTCCCGAGATGAGAGGGGCAACCCCCCCCCCCCCAGGTATTCACCACACCTGTATAAACCTGACTAAACCTTTAGGGGTGATATAATGATGAATTACTTCCGTGACGGAATGAAGGCTGGATGTTGTAAGGTGAGGAAATCCTATTTCCGAGCGTGTCCTCACCCTCCTTAGGGCAATAAGACGCATTCCTCTCTCTCTCTCTCTGCTCTTAACCTCCCTGTACCCCGGGATCGTACGGGGTTGAGTTCTTGATAATCCTCAGCCCGACGCAGTGTTGACGAAAGCTCTAATCGCTTTTTTCTTTCTTAGAGGGAGCGACACCATATCCTGGTCATGCTCTCTGACCCGACCCAACATAATCTAACTTAATCCAGGTTAAAGTTGGGTTAAGTGACAGCGAGCGACAGGGCGCGTTGCCAATCCCACCCACCTCCAACACCCCTGGAATGCAGATCACAAAAAAAAATTGCAGCCGGAATGCTCAGCCAGTGCGGCCCTTTGCGGCACGCCTCGCTCAAACACAACAAACATAATTCATGCGAACTAAAAGAAACGATTATGCCGAGCGATCCGTTCGAGGGTGCAGCCGACATGGATCTAAGAAAACAAGCTGCTGGCTCGGAGGAGTGAGATGTAATGAGCGAGGGAACAGCTCCCAAACATTACTGTTCCATTAATTATCGTACGTGGGGCAGTCAAGTCGACGTTTGATTAGCGTGAAATGAAGAGAGAAATGTTTGCACGGATTCAGTTAATCGATTTGTCAGAGACGCCCAGTGAGGCGTCCCCCCGTATATATGCCAGACCAAGATATTAGGCCTCGGTCTATATAGCTAATGAACCGCCATTGGCTCGTATCTCACGTACCGTCAACAAAGACACGTGTGGATAAACGGGGAGAAACAAGAGGTCGTCATTCCCGTGGGACGCCCATCCCGCCGAGGGAGGCTGAGTGCAGGAGCAGCAGCGATGCCGCTCCCAGGGGCTTGCCAGGGTGTGTGGACAGGGTCAGGACAGAGGGCTGGGGGTGAGCAGGGAACGAGGGCAGACCGAGCGAGGATGATGAAGGCGCAAGACGGAGTGAAAGACGCAACATAAGGGTGGGAAAAGGCAAAGATAAATGATAAGAGAATAATTTGAAAGGAATACATTGAAAGGAAACTTGCCACACTCTGCTACTGCCCGGAGTCTAGCGCCCATCAGCCATGTTATCACTGAAATGCTCAGGGTATACACCATAACTGGAGAAATACAAATCTTGAAATTAATGATCACTACCGAGTGGACGAACAGCGCTGGAAGTACACACACTCGTACCCCACCCTGCCAGCAAGGCTCCTCCTCCGTGGACCAACAACCTGGCTGCTTCCCCGCCCACGTCTCACTGTGAGGATGACTGATGACCACGGTGTGTTCGTCGTCGTGACGTTTTCTCATTCTGGATCTCACGTGATCCACTCGACCCGACGACTAATTCACGTCTAATGCATCAAAGCAACATGTATTTGCTCAGTCAATCCCTCACCAATCTTGTGATGAACATGAACTCAGACTTAGTCTGTGGTGAGGATAGCTGTGTAACAGTCATGTTCGTATATAACCTGTGGCTAATCTTATAAGTGAGAATAACTATGTACCGGTAATGTTGTTATATAACCTGTGGTTAATCTTATAAGTGAGAATAAGTATGTACCGGTAATGTTGTTATATAACCTGCGGTTAATCTTATAAGTGAGGCTAGCTATGTATCAGTAATGTTCTTATATAACCTGCGGTTAATCTTATAAGTGAGGCTAGCTATGTACCAGTAATGTACTTATATAACCTGCGGTTAATCTTATAAGTGAGGATAGCTATGTACCAGTAATGTTCTTATATAACCTGCGGTTAATCTTATAAGTGAGGATAACTATATACCAGTAATGTTCTTATATAACCTGCGGTTAACCTTATCATGGCTTCTCACAAGTTGCGACACGAACCTCCAAGTCAAACATAACGAGTCAAGTACTTCATTCGACCGCGTTAATGTTGGACACATCCAGCCTTCTGTACACACTACTCTCTCTCCGGCGGCCACAGCACTGGCCAGGGAAGGTCGCCGCCACCACCACCACCGTGAGAGGATTGACATCTTGACGGTTGTGTGGACACTGGCCAGGCAGCTGTCAACACCCGCGGAGTGTGGCTGCGGCCAGGCTTCCTGTAGGACCAGTGAGCGAGGGGGTAGGGGAGTAGAAGCCACCAAGGAACATGGGAGGGAGGAGTCTGTCTCTCCAGAACTGTTCTCAGGAAGGGGAGAAACGAGACCTGATGATGGATCCTCCGTCGAAGTCAGTCGGTGTTAGTTAGCTTTACAAAAGCATATTTGAACCTGGGGAGAAGATGGCAGGTGTGACACGAACGAGAGCCGAAGGCACAAAATAGCACAGGAGACCAAAATACTGTAAGAAAACACCTTATGGAGTGGATTACGAAAAAATGAAAAGCCTTAAGCATGAGTAGAATAATCAGGTAAAATGGAGAGGCCAAATGTCTGAGGTGTAAAGAAGTCAAAACTGTAGAAGAGAAGAAAAAATCATGATATAAAGTTAGGACACTACACAAGCCGAGCCACATGATGATAAGCGAGAGGCAGCAACATCAGAGAGGTCTTGGCGGGTGGCGAGAGGCAGACCAGGCTGGCCTCCGTCATCGGCCGTAGGGGGTCGAAACTGTGTGAACTTCCTTCACGAATCCCCCCGCTGAGGTCCGGACTGAATGGCTACCCGCTGAATGACGCTGGCACACTTAGAGCCATAACATACACCAGAGGAGGAACTCGAACGCTCGCCTGTCAGCGAGTGGGCAGCGTGAAAACCGACGCCTTGCCTTAACTGGTGTATGATGAAGGGAGCTGGACCTCAGCAGAGGGTTTGTTGCGAGAGACGCCACACACTTAACATTGGCCTGAATTGCCGATGATGGAGCAAGGTCTCGCCTCGCCTGTTAGTGGCAAGGATGAGTTTCGTCCAAGGTTAGGAAAAAAAATGTAAAAGTAAGCAGCAGGTTTTAATAACGAAAGGGCAGAGAGGCGTGCATGATACTGCAGAATTTATGAATCTGATTTAAATATTTTTTTTCTACGCGTCTCATTTCAATATGTAAACAATAAATAAACCATCTGAGACTAATTACGTTCGTGTATATTTGTTTCCAATTAACAAGTAGCAGGACTTGTCTGCACATAACGGATGCAACATGCACACGCACTGACACTAATGATGCCCAACATACAATCGTACTTGTATTTCACTTAATGGGAGACGAGACAAGTGTTAAAAGGCCCAAGTTCCATGTGCAGAGGAAAACATGAAACAGGGAGGAAGTTCAACAGATGGGAGGTGAGGAGAGTAAATAAACCATGAGAGGAGGCGAGGAGCATCAACGACGTCTTGGTGACAAGGAACGTAAGAGCAAGTGGTAGTAGTACGCCTGGGCTGGGGCCCACCGTCGTCACACATAATGGAAAGGAAGCTTATGAGAGCACAGTGACTGTGATGGAAGTGATCAAACGAGGAAAGAATGAAAAAAAAGGAAATCTATAAAAACACTGACCATGATGGCAGTGACAGAATACGGAAAGAAAGAAAAAATGAAGTTTACGAGAGCACTGACTGTGATGGCAGTGATAGAGTACGCAGAGGAAAAAAAGAGAGTAGATCGATGAATATGAGAGTAGGGAGGCAGGAAGTTAGAGCTGGGTTATTCATAAGGAGCCACGAATCTATGGAAGATCGTGAGGCACTTCCTCAAGGGCAGGAGCAATGTCGTGTGTGAAGACAAACGATTTCTCAAAGGGAAGGCAAGTGTGGCGGTGTGAATCACGACTGCTCGCCACAGAAGTAAGCCAAGTCTTTTCCGCAGGAGCGCAAGCAAGTTTCATACGCGTTGATTCGTGGAGATTCTGTTGATGTAGGCAAAAGCTGCATCTGGGATGGTTTGGTAATTACCCATTTGTACAGAAATGGGACTCCTGTACTACACTCATGAGGCCACCCATCCCTTACGTGTGTAATTACCTGTTTGTACAAAACGGGGAGGGAGTTCTACACTCGTGGGGCCCCGTCTCTCAACGTACGTGTGTGTGTGTGTGTGTGTGTGTGTGTGTGTGTGTGT
>JAUUDZ010071889.1:0-20390 GCA_032361705.1 Panulirus versicolor
CCAGTGGTTGAATGATGGGCTTCATGACACCAGTGGTTGAATGATGGGTTTCATGACACCATTGGTTGGCTGATTGGCTTCATGACACCAGTGGTGTCTGATGGTTTGTGACACTCTTAGTTAAATGACGGACTTTATGACACCAGTTCTCGAATGATGGGTTTCATGACACCAATATTAGAATGATGGGTTACATATCCCCAGTGGTTGCCTGATGGGTTTCACGATACCAGTGGTTGAATGATGGGTTTCATGACACCAGTAGCTGAATGATGTGTTTCATGACACCAGTGGTTGAATGATGGGTTTCATGACACCTGTAGTTAAATGATGGGTTTCATGACACCAGTGATTGAATGATGGGTTTCATGACACTATTGGTTGGCTGATAGGTCACATGATACCACTGGTTGAATATGTTTCGTAACATAAATGGTTGAATGGTGGGTTTCCTGACACCAGTGGTTGAATTATAGTCTTCATGACACCAGTGGTTGAATAATGGGCTTCATAACACCCAGTGGTTGAATGATGGGTTTCATGAGACCAGTGGTTGGCTGATAGGTTTCATGACACCAGTATTTGAATGATGGGATTCGTGACACTAGTGGTTGAATGATGGGTTTCATAACACCAGTGGTTGGCTGATGGTCACATGAGACCAGTGGTTGAGTAATGCATTTCATGACACCAGTGTTTGAATGATGGGTTTCATGACACCAGTGGTTGGTTGACAACAGTGTTTGAATGATGGGTTTCATGACACCAGTGGTTGAATGATTAACTTCATGACACCTCTGGTTGAAGGATGGGTTTCATGATCCCAGTGGTTGGTTGATGGGTTCGCGACACCAGTGGTTGAGTGATGGGTTTAATGACACCAGTAGTCGAATAACGGGCTTCATGACACCAGTGGTTCAATGATAGGTTTCATAACACCAGTGGTTGAATTATGGGTTTCATGACTCCAGTACTTGAATGATGGGTTTCATGACACCAGTAATCGAATAACGGGCTTCATGACACCAGTGGTTCAATGATAGGTTTCATAACACCAGTGGTTGGATGATGGGTTTCATGACACCAGTACTTGAATGCTGGGTATAATGACACAAGTGGTTTGCTGATATGTCACCTGACACAATAGGTTGAATGATGGGTTTCATGACACTACTGGTTGAATGATTGGTTTCATGACACCAGTGGGTGAATGAGTTTCATTAAACCAGTGCTTGGCTAATGGGCTTCATGACGCGAGTGGTTCGCTGATCGGTTTCTTGGCGCCAAATTTTGAATGATGGACTTTATGACACCAGTGGTTGAATGATGGGCTTCATGTCACCAGTGGTTGGCTGATGGGCCTCATGATAGCAGTGGTTTCTGACAAGTTTTATGGCACCAGTAATTGAATGATTGGTTACATAACACCAGTGGTTGGCTGATGGGTTTCATGACGCCAGTGGTTGAATAATGGGCTTCATGACACGAGTTGTTCGCTGATGGGTTTCTTGGCGCCAATATTTGAATGATTGACTTCATGACACCAGTGGTTGAAGGATGGGCTTCATGACAGCAGTAGTGGAATGATGGGTTTCATGACACCACTGGATGAATGATGGTTTTATGTCACCAGAAGTTGGCAGATAGGTCACATGACATCAGTGGCTGAATGATGGGTTTCATGACACAATTGGTTGAATGATGAGTTTTATAACACCAGTGCTTGGCTGATGGGCTTCATGACACCAGTAGTTTGCTGATGGGTGTCATGAGACTAGCATTTGAATGATGGGCTTCATAACCACCGTGGTTGAATGATGGGTTTCAGTACACCACAGATTGACTACTGGTGCCTTCATGGCACCAGTAGTCGAATGAAGGGTGTTATGACACCAGTGGCTGAGTGATGGGTTTCATTGCACCACTGGTTGATTAATGGGTTTCATGACACTAGTGTTTGATGATGGGTTTCTTGACACTAGTACTTGGCTGATAGCTTCATTACATCAGTGGTTTTTGACGGGTTTTATGACACCAGTAGTTGAATGATGGGTTTATGACATAATTGGTTGAATGATGGTTTTCATGACATCAGTGGTTGAATTACTGGTTTCGTCACACCATTGGTTGGCTGATGGGCTTCATGACACCTGTGGTTGAATGATGGGTTTCATGACTGCAGTAGTTTAATGATGGGTTTCATGACACCAGTGGTTGAATGATGGGTTTTATGACACCAGAGGTTGGGAGATAGGTCACATGACACCAGTGGCTGAATGGTGGGTTTCATGACACCAATGTTTGAAAGATGGGTTTCATGACACCAGACTTTGCTGATGGGCTTCATGACACCAGTGGTGAATAATGGGCTTCATAACACCGATGGTTGAATGATGGATTTCATTAGACCAGCGGTTGGCTGATGGGCTTCAAGACGCCAGTATTTGAATGAGGGACTTCGTGACACTAATGGCTGAATGATGGTTTTGATAACACCAGTGGTTGGCTGATTGGCATGACACCAGTAGTTGAATAATGAGTTTCATAAAACCAGTGTTTGAATGATGGCTTTCATGATCATGACACTAGTGGTTGATTGATGGTTTTCATGACACCAGCGGTTGAATGATTGGTTTCATAACTCCAGTGGTTGAATGATGGGTTTCATGACACCAATGGCTGAATGATGGATTTCATCACACCACTGCTTGGTTGGTGAGCTTTATGACACCAATGGTTGGCTGATGATGGGTTTCATGACACCAGTAGTTGATTAATGGGTCACATATCACCAGTGGTTGGCTGATGGGTTACATGACACCAGTGGTTGAATGATGGGTCCAAAAATCAGTGGTTGAATGATGGGTTTTCTTGACGCCAATGGTAGAATTATGGGTTTCGTAACACCAGTGGTTGAATGATGTGCTTCATGACACCAGTGGTTGAATAATGGGCTTCATAACACCAGCGGTTGAATGATGGGTTTCATTAGACCAATGGTTGGCTGTTGGGTTTCATGACACCAGTATTTGAATGATGGGCTTCGTGACACCAATGGTTGAATGATGAGTTTGATAACACCAGTGATTGGCTAATAGGTTACCTGACACCAGTGGTTGAATGATGGGTTTCATGACACTAGTGGTTGGTTGATGGGTTTCATGACACAAGTGGTTGAATGATGGGTTTCATGACACCTGTTGTTGAATGATGGGTTTCATGATATCAGTGGTTGGCTGATGGGCTTCATGACACCCGTGGTTTCGGATGAGTTTCTTGACTCCAGTAGTTGAATGACTTGCTTTATTACACCAGTGGTTGGATGATGGCTTTCATGTAACCAGTACTTGAATGATATGTCACATAATAAGAGTGGTTGGCTGATGGGTGTCATGAAACCAGTGGTTGAACGATGGGTGTCATGACACCAGTAGTTGAATGATTGGTTTCATGACACCAGTGGTTGAATGATGGGTTTCCTGACACCAGTGGTTTGGTGATAGGTCACACGACACCAATTGTTTAATGATGGGTTTCTTGACACCAGTAGTTGAATGATAGGTTTCATGACACCAGTGGTTGAATGATGGGCTTCATGACACCAGTGGTTGGCTGATGGGCTTCATAAAGCCAGTAGTTTCTGATGGGTTTCATAAAGCCAGTGGTTTCTGATGGGTTTCATGATACCAGTTGTTGAATGACGGGCTTCATGAGACAAGTGGTTGAATGATGGGTTTCATAACACCAGTAGTTGAAAGGTGGGTCCCATAACACCAATGGTTGGCTGGATGGTTTCATGACCCCAGTGGTTGAATGATGGGTTTTATGACACCAGGGGGTTGAATGATGGGTCCATGACTCTAGTGTTTGAATGATGGGTTTCATGGCACCAGTGGTTGAATGATGGGTTCTATGACACTAGAGGTTGGCAGAAAGATCACATGACACCAGTGGCTAAATGGTAGGTTTCATGACACAAATGGTTGAATGATGGGTTTCATGACACCAGGCTTTGCTGATGGACTTCATGGCACCAGTTGTTGGCTGATGGGTGTCATGATACTAGTAGCTGAAAGTTGGGCTTCATGAAACCAGTGGATAAATGATGGGTTTCAGTACACCAATGGTTGAATGATGGGCTTCATGACCCCAGTAGTTGAATGATGGCTGAATGGTTTCATGACTCCAGTAGTTGAATGATGGGTTTATGACAACAGGGGTCTAAAGATGGGTCTATGACTCCAGTGGTTTAATGATGGGTTTCATGAGACCAGTAGTTGAATGATGGGTTTCATGACACCAGTGGTTGAATGATGAGTTTTATGACAGTACAGGTTGGCAGATAATACATATGACACCAGTGGCTAAATGGTGGGTTTCATGACACCAATGGTTCAATGATGGGTTTCATGACACCAGGCTTTGCTGATGGGCTTCATGACACTATTGGTTGGCTGATGGGTGTCATGATACTAGTAGTTGAAAGATGGGCTTCATGACATCAGTGGTTGAATGAGGGGTTTCAGTACACCAATGGTTGAATGATGGGTTTCATGACCCCAGTAGTTGAATGATGGGTGTTATGACACCAGTGGCTGAATAATGGGTTTCATAGCACCACTGGTTGAGTAATGGGGTTCATGACATCAGTGGTTGAATGGTGGTTTTCTTGACACTAGTTCTTGATTGATGGGCTTTATTTCACCAGTGGCTGCCTGATGGTCTCTATGACTCCAATGGTTGGCTGATGCGTCATATGACACCGGTGTTTGAATCATGGATTTCAATATATAAATGGTTGAGTGATAGGTTTCATGACATCAGAGGTTGAATTTATGAGTTTCATGACACCATTGGTTGGCTGATGGGCTATATGACACCTTTGGTTGAAAGCTGTGTTTCATAACGCTTGTTATTTTGTGAACAGTCTAATGACACCAGTGGTTGAATGATGGGTTTCATGACACCAGTGGATGAATTATAGGCTTCATGACAACACTGGTTAAATACTGTTATTTGTCACTTGTGGTTGAATGATGGGTTTCATGACACCTATGGCTGAATGATGGTTTTCCTGACACCAGTGGTTGAATGTTGGTCTTCCCGACATCGATGGTTGAATAATGGGTTTCATAACACCAGTGGTTGAATGATGGATTTCATGAGACCAGTGGTTGGCTGATGGGTTTCATGACACCAGAATTCAATTGATGGGGTTAGTGACACCATTGGTTGAATGATGGGTTTGATGACACCATTGGTTGGCTGATGGGTCATATGACACCAGTGGTTGAGTAATGGGTTTCATGATACCAGTTTTTGAATGATGGGATTCGTGACACCGGTAGTTAAATGATAGGTTTCATAACGTTAACCAGTGGTTGGCTGATGGGTCACATGACACCAGTGGTTGAGTAATGTGTATCATGACACAAGTGTTTGAATGATGGGTGTCATGACACCAGTGGTTCGTTGATGGGCTTCATGACACCAGTGGTTGAATGATGGGTTACAAGAAACTAGTGGTTGAATGATTAGCTTCATGACACCTGTGGTTGAAGGATTGGTTTCATGATATCAGTGGTTGGTTGATGGGCTTCATGACACCAGTGGTTGATTGATGGGTTTCATGACACCAGTATTTGAATGACGGGCTTCATGACACCAGTGGTTCAATGATAGTTTTCATAACACCAATGGTTTAATGATGGGTGTCATGACATCAGTAGTTGAATGATGGGTTTCATGACACCAGCGGTTGAATAATGGGTTTCATGACACCAGTGGCTTGCTGATATGTCACCTGACACCAGTGGTTCACTGATTGGTTTCATGACACTAGTCGTTGAATGATGGGTTTCATGAAACCAGTGGTTGGCTAATGGGCTTCATGACACGAGTGGTTGGCTGAATGGTTTCTTGGCACCAATATTTGAATGATGGGCTTCAAGACACCAGTGGTTGAATGATGGGCTTCATCTCACCTGTGGTTTGCTGATGTGCTTCATGATAGCAGTGGTTTCTGACGGGTTTCATGAAACCAGTAGTTGAATGATGGGTTACAAAGCACCAGTGGTTGGCTGATGGATTACATGACGCCAGTGATAGAATGATGGGTTTCAAGACACCAGTGGTTGAATGATGGGTCCATGACAGCATTAGTTGAATGATGGGCTTCATGACAATAGCAGTTGAATGATGGGTTTCATGACACCACTGCTAAGAATGATGGTTTTATGACACTAGAGGTTGGCAGATAGATCACATGACACCGGTAGCTAAATGATGGGTTTCATGACACCAGTGGCTGAATGATGGGTTTCATGACACCAATGGTTGAATGATGGGTTTCATGACACTAGTGCTTGGCTGATGGGCTTCATGACACCAGTGCTTGGTTGATGGGTGTCATGATGCTAGTAGTTGAACGATGTTCTTCATGACACCAGTGGTTGAATGATGGGTTTCAGTACACCAATGGTTCAATGATGGGCTTCATGACCCCAATAGTTCAATGATGGGTGTTATGACACCAGTGGATGAGTGATGGGTTTCATGGCACCACTGTTTGAGTAATGGGTTTAATGACACCAGTGGTTGAATAATGGGTTTCTTGAAACTAGTTCTTGATTGATGAGCTTTATGACACCAGAAGTTGGCTGATGGCCTTTATGACACCAGTGGTTGGCTGATGGGTCACATGACACCGGTGTTTGAATCATGGATTTCATGATAAAGTTGGTTCAATGATAGGCTTCATGACATCAGAGATTAAATTATGGGTTTCGTGACACCATTGGTTGGCAGATGGGCTTCATGACACCTGTGGTTTAATGATGTGTTTCATTACGCCTGTTATTGTGTGATTGGTCTAACGACACCAGTGGTGGAATGATGGGTTTCATGACACCAGTGGATGAATTATAGGCTTCATGACACCAGTGGTTAAATGATGGATTATGTCACCATTGCTTGAATGATGGGTTTCATGACACCTCTGGTTGAGAGATGGGCTTCCTGACACCAGTGGTTGAATGGTGGTCTTCATGACACCAATGGTTGAATAATGGGCTTTATAACACCAGTGGTTGATGATGGGTTTCATGACACCAGCGGATGAATGATGAGTTTCATGACATCAGTGGTTAGCTGACATGTCACTTGACACCAGTGGTTGAATGATAGGTTTCATGGCACTAGTGGTTGAATGATGGGTTTCGTGACACCATAGGTTGAATGATGGTTTCATGGCACCTGTAGTTGAATGATGGGTTTCATGACACCAGTGATTGAATGATGGGTTTCATAACACTATTGGTTGGCTGATAGGTCACATAACACCAGTGGTTGAATGATGGGTTTCATAACACAAAAGGTTGAATGATGGTTTTCATGAGACCAGTGGTTGGCTGATGGGTTTCATGACACCAGTATCTGAATAATGTGATTCGTGACACTAGTGGTTCAATGATGGGTTTCATAACACCAGTGGTTGGTTGATGGTCACATGAAACCAGTGGTTGAGTAATGGGTTTCATGATATCAGTGTTTCAATGATGGGTTTCATGACACCAGTGGTTGGTTGATGGGTTTCAAGACACCAGTGGTTGAATGATGGATTTCATGACACCAGTGGTTGAATGATTAGCTTGAAAACACCTGTGGTTGAAGGATGGGTTTCATGATACCAGTGGTTGGTTGATGGGCTTCATGGCACTAGTGGTTTATGAATGGGTTTCATGACACCAGTAGTCAAATAACGGGCTTCATGACACCAGTGGTTCAATGATAGGTTTCATAACACCAGTGGTTGAATGATGGGTTTCATGACACCAGTACTTGAATGATGGGTTTCATGACACCAGTGTTTGAATAATGGGTTTCATGACACCAGTGGATTGCTGATATGTCACATGACACCAGAGGTTGAATAATGGGTTTCATGACACTAGTGGTTGAATGATAGGTTTCACGACACCATTGGTTGGCTGATAGGTCATATAATAGCACTTTTTGGCTAATGGTTTCATAACAACAGTATTAGAATGATAGGCTTCGTGACACCAGTGGTGAATGATGGGTCTGATGATACCAGTGGTTGACTGATCGGTGACATGACACTAGTGGTTGAATAATGGGTTCCATGACACCAGTGTTTGAATGATGGTTTTCATGATACCAGTGGTTCAATGATGGGCTTCATGACACCAATGGTTGAATGATGGGTTTCATGACACCATTGGTTGGCTGATTGTCATCATGACAACAGTGGTTTCTGATGGTTTTATGACACTAGTAGTTGAATTACGGGCTTCATTACACCAGTTGTCGAATGATGGGTTTTATGACACCAGTATTGGAATGATGGGTCACATATCCCAGTGGTTGGCTGATGGGTTTTATGATACCAGTGGTTGAATGATGGGTTTCATGATACCAGTAGTTAAATGATGGGTTTCATGACACCAGCGGTTGAATAATGGGTTTCGTGACACAAGTGGTTTGCTGATGTCACCTGATACGAGAGGTTGAATGATGGGTTTCATGACACTAGTGGTTGAATGATGAATTTCATGACACCAGTGATTGAATGAGTTTCATTAAACCAGTGCTTGGCTAATGGGCTTCATGACACGAGTGGTTCGCTGATGGGTTTCTTGGCGCCAATACTTGAATGATGGACTTTCATGACACCAGTGGTTGAATGATGGGCTTCATTTCACCAGTGTTTGGCTGATGGGCTTCATGATAGCAGTGGTTTCTGACGGGTTTTATGACACCACTCATTGAAAGATGGGTTACATAACACCAGTGGCTGGCTTATGGGTTTCATGACGCTAGTGGTTAAATGATGCTCTTCATGGCACCGTGGGTTGAATGATGGGTCCATGACACTGGTGGTTGAATGATGGGCTTCATGGCAGCAGTAGTGGAATGATGGGTTTCATGACACCATTGGTTGAATGATTGTTTTATGACATCAGAAGTTGGCAGATAGGTCACATGACACCAGTGGCTGAATGATGGTTTTCATGACTCAATTGGTTGAGTGATTGGTTTCATGACACCAGTGCTTGGCTGATGGGCTTCATGACACTAATGGTTGGCTGATGGTGTCATGACACTAGTAGTTGAATGATGGGTTTCATGACCACCGTGGTCGAATGATGGGTTTCAGTACACAACTGGTTGAATGATGGGCTTCATGACACCAGTAGTCAAATGAAGGGTGTTTTGACACCAGTGGCTGAATGATGGGTTTCATGTAACCACTGGTTGATTAATGGGTTTCATGACACTAGTGGTTGAATGATGGGTTTCTTGACACTAGTGCTTGACTGATGGCTTCACGACACCAGTGGTTTCTGACGGGTTTTATGACATCAGTAGTTGAATGATGGGTTTCATGACATAAATGGTTGAATAATTGTTTTCATGACATCAGTGGTTGAATTATGGGTTTCGTCACATCATTGGTTGGCTGATGGGCTTCATGATACCTGTGGTTGAATGATGGGTTTAATGACTGCAGTTGTTGAATGATGGGTTTCATGACACCAGTGGTTGAATGATGGGTTTTATGTCACCAGAGGTTGGCAGATAGGTCACATGACACCAGTGGCTGAATGTTGGGTTTCATGACACCAATGTTTGAAAGATGGGTTTCATGACACCAGGCTTTGCTGATGAGATTCATGACACCACTGGTTGAATAGTGGGCCTCACAACAACCAGTGGTTGAATGATGGGTTTCATTAGACCAACGGTTGGCTGATGGGCTTCATGACACCAGTATTTGAACGATGAACTTCGTGACACCAGTGGATGAATGATGGTTTTGATAACACCAATGGTTGGCTAATCGGTCACATGACACCAGTAGTTGAATAAGGGGTTTCATAAAACCAGTGTTTGAACGATGGGTTTCATGACACTAGTGGTTGGTTTATGGTTTTTTAACAAGAGTGGGATAATGATTGGTTTCATGACTCCAGTGGTTGAATGATGGGTTTCATGACACCATTGGCTGAATAATGGATTTCATCACACCAGTGCTTGGCTGGTGGGCTTTATGACACCAGAGGTTGGCTGATGATGGGTTTCATAACACCAGTAGTTGATTAATGGGTCACATATCACCAGTGGCTGGCTGATGGGTTTCATGACACTAGTGGTTGAATGATGGGTCTATAAAATCAGTGGTTGAATGATTGGTTTCTTGACGCCAGTGGTTGAATGATGGGCTTCATGACACCAGTGGTTGAATGATGTGCTTCATGACACCAGTGGTTGAATAATGGGTTTCATAGCACCAGTGGTTGAATGATGGGTTTCATTAGACCAGTGGTTGGGTGTTGGGTTTCATGACACCAGTATTTGAATGATGGGTTTCGTGACACCAGTATTGAATGATGAGTTTGATAACACCAGTGATTGGCTAATCGGTCACATGACACCAGTGATTGGCTAATCGGTCACATGACACCAGTGGTTGAATAATGATTTTCATAGAACCCGTGTTTAAATGATAGGTTTCATGACACTAGTGGTTGGTTGATGGATTTCATGACACAAGTGGTTGAATGATGGATTTCATGACCCCATTGGTTGAATGATGGGCTTCATGACACCTATTGTTGAATGATGGGTTTCATGACACCGGTGGTTTCGGATGAGTTTCATGACACCAGTAGTTGAATGACGGCCTTTATGACTCCAGTGGTTGAATGATGGTCTTCATGTCACCAGTACTTGAATGATGTGTCACATAACAACAGTGGTTGGCTGATGGGTGTCATGACATCAGTAGCTGAATGATGGGTGTCATGACACCAGTGGTTGAATGATGGGTTTCCTGACACTAGTGGTTGGTGATAGGTCACATGACACCAGTGGTTGAATGGGTTTCTCGACACCAGAAGTTGAATGATAGGTTTCACACCAGTGGTTGATTGATGGGCTTCAAGACACCAGAGGTTGGCTGATGGGCTTCATAAAGCCAGTGGTTTCTAATGGGTTTCATGATACCAGTTGTTGAATGACGGGCTTCATGAGACAAGTGGTTGAATGATGGGTTTCATGACACCAGTAGCTGAAAGGCGGGTCCCATAACACCAATGGTTGGCTGAATGGTTTCATGACACCAGTAGTTGAATGACTGGTTGTATGACACCAGGGGTTGAATGATTCGTCCATGACTGCTGTGGTTGAATGATGGGTTTCATGACACCAGTAATGATGGGTTTCATGACACCAGTGGTTGAATGATGGGCTTTATGACACTAGAGGTTGGCAGATAGATCATATGACACCAGTGGCTAAATGGTGGGTTTCATGACACCAATAGTTGAATGATGGGTTTCATGACACCAGGCTTTGCTGATGGGTATCATGACACCAGTGGGTGGCTGATGGATGTCATGATACTAGTAGTTGAAAGATGGTCTTCATGACACCAGTGGTTGAATTATGGCTTTCAGTACACCAATGGTTGAATGATGGGCTTCATGGGCCCAGTAGTTGAATGATGGCTGAATGGTTTTGACACCAGTGGTTGAATGATGGGTTTATGACACCAGGGGTTGAATGATGGGTCCATGGCTCCAGTGGTTGAATGATGGGTTTCATGGCACTAGTAATTGAATGATGGGTTTCATGACACCAGTGGTTGAAAGATGGGTTTTATGACACTAGAGGTTGGCAGATAGATCACATGACACCAGTGGCTAAATGGTGGGTTTCATGACACCAATAGTTGAATGATAGGTTTCATGACACCAGGCTTTGCTGATGGGCTTCATGACACCAGTGGTTGGCTGATGAGTGTCATGATACTAGTAGTTGAAAGATGGGCTTCATGACACCAGTGTTTGAATGATGGGTTTAAGTACACCAATGGTTGAATGATGGGCTTCATGACCCCAGTAGTTGAATGATGGGTGCTATGACACCAGTGGCTGAATGATGGGTTTCATGGCACCACTGGTTGAGTAATGGGTGTCATGACACCAGTGGCTGAATGGTGGTTTTTGACATTAGTTCTTGGTTGATGGGCTTTATGACACTAGTGGTTGGCTGATGGCCTCTATGACACCAGTGGTTGGCTGATGCGTCACATGACACCGGGATTTGAATCATGTATTTCAATATATAAATGGTTGAATGATAGGCTTCATGACTTCAGAGGTTGAATTCTGGGTTTCGTAACACCATTGGTTGGCTGATGGGCTTTATGACACCTTTGGTTGAATGCTGTGTTTCATGACGCCTGTCATTATGTGATTGGTCTAATGACACCAGTGGTTGAATGATGGGTTTCATGGCACCAGTGGATGAATTATAGGCTTCATGACAACAGTGGTTAAATAATGGGTGATTTGTCACCATTGGTTGAATGATGATTTCATGACACCTATAGTTGAATGATGGGTTTCCTGACACCTATGATTGAATAGTGGTCTTCAGGACACCAGTGGTTGAATAATGGGCTTCATAACACCAGTGGTTCAATGATGGCTTTCATGAGACCAGTGGTTGGCTGATGGGTTTCATGATATCAGTATTTAATTGATGGGCTTAGTGACACCATTGGTTGAATGATGGGTTTGATGACAGCATTGGTTGGCTGATGGGTCATATGACACCAGTGGTTGAGTAATAGGTTTCATGACACCAGTGTTTTAATGATGGGATTCATAACACAAGTGGTTGGTTGATGGGCTTAATTACACCAGTGGTTTAATGATGGGTTTCATGACACCAGTAGTTGAATAACTGGCTTCGTGACACCAGTGGTTTAATGATAGGTGTCATAACACTTGGGGTTGAATGATGGGTTTCATGATACCAGTAGTTGGATGATGAGTTTCATAATAACAGCGGATGAATGATGGGTTTTATGACACCAGCGGTTTGTTGATATCACTAGAAACTAGTTGTTGAATGTGGGTTTCATGACACTAGCGATTGAATGATGGGTTTCATGACACCATTGGTTGGCTGACAGGTCACATAACAGCAGGGGTTGGCTGATGGTTTCATAACACCAGTATCAGAATGATGGGCTTCTTGACACCAGTGGCTGAATGATGGGTTTGAAGACACCAGTGGTTGACTGATCGGTCACATGACACCAGTGGCTGAATAATGGATTTCATGACACAAGTGTTTGAATGATTGGTTTTATGATACTAGTGGTTGAATGATGGGCTTCATGACACCAGTGGTTGAATGATGGGTTTCATGACACCATTGGTTGGCTGATTGGCTTCATGACACAAGTGGTTTCTGATGGGTTTATGACACTAGTAGTTGAATGAAGGGCTTCATGACACCAGTTGTCGAATGGTGGGTTTCATGACACCGGTAGTAGAATGATGGGTGACATATCCCCAGTGGTTGGCTATTGGGTTTCATGATACCAGTGGTTGAATGATGGGTTTCATTACACCAGTGGTTGAATGATTGGTTTCATGACACCTGTGGTTGAATGATGGGTTTCTTGACACCTGTAGTTGAATGATGGGTTTCATGACACCATAGATAGAATGATGGGTTTCATGACACCATAGATAGAATGATGGGTTTCATGACACTATTGGATGGTTGAATAATGGGTTTCATGACACCATTGTTTAAATGATTGGTTTCATGATAACATTAGTTGAATGATGGGCTTCATGACACTAGTGGTTATATGATGGGTTTCATGACACCAATGGTTGGCTGATTGGCTTCATGATACCAATGGCTTCTGATGGGTCTATGGCACTAGTAGTGTAATGACGGGATTCATGACACCAGTGGTTGAATGGTGGGTTTCATCACACCAGCAGTGGAACGATGGGTCACCTACCCCCACTGGTTGGCGACGGGTCTCATGATACCAGTAGTTGAATGATGGGTTTTATGACCCCAGTGGTTGAATGCTGGGTTTCATGACACCTGTAGTTGAAAAATGGGTCACTTACCCACATTGGTTGGCTGATGGGTTTCATGATACCAGTAGGTAAATGATGGGTTTTATGACACCAGTGTTTGAATGATGGTTTTCATGACACTATTGGCTGGCTGATAGGTCATATAACACCAGTGGTTGAATGATGGGTTTCATGACACCAATGGTTGAATGATGGGTTTCCTAACACCACTGGCTGAATGGTGGTCTTTATGACCCCAGTGGTTGAGTTATGGGCTTCATAACATCAGTGGTTGAATGATGGGTTTCATGAGACCAGTGGTTGGCTGATGGGTTTCATAACACCAGTATTTCAATGGTGGGCTTCGTGACTCCATTGGTTGAATGATGGGTTTGATGACACCATTGGTTTTCCTGATGGGTCACATGACACCAGTGGTTAAGTAATGGGTTTCAAGACACTAATGTTTGAATGATGGGTTTCATGACACCAGTGGTTAGTTGATGGGCTTCATGACTCCAGTGGTTGAATGATTGGCTTCATGACACGTGTGGTTGAAAGATGGGTTTCATGATACCAGTGTTTGGCTGATGTGCTTCATGACACCAGTGGTTCAGTGATGGGTTTCAGGGCACCAGTTAATGACTACCGGGTTTCACAACACCAATGGTTCAATGATAGGTTTCATAAAACTAGTGGTTGAATGATGGGTTTCATGATTCCAGTAGTTGAATGATGGATTTCATGACACCAGCGGTTAAATAATGGGATTTATGACACCAGTGGTTTGCTGATTTGTCATCTGACACCAGTGGTTGAATGATAGGTTTCATGACACTAGTGGTTGAATGATGAGTTTCATGACACCAGTGATTGAGTGATTGGTTTCATTAAGCCAGTGCTTGGTTAATGGGCTTTATGACACTAGTGGTTGGCTGATTGGTTTCTTGGCGCCAATATTTGAATGATGGGCTTCATGACACCAGTGGTTGAATGATTGGCTTCATGTCACCAATGGTTGGCTGATAGGCTTCATGACAGCAGTGGTTTCTGGCGGGTTTTATGACACCAGTTGTCGAATGATGGATTTCACAACACCAGTTGTTGAATGATGGATTTCACAACACCAGTAGTTGGTTGATGTGTTACATGACAACCATTGGTTGAATGATGGGTTTCATGACAACAGTGGTTGAATGATGGGTCCATGACACCAGTGGTTGAATGATGGGCTTCAGGACAGCAGTAGTTGAATGATGGGTTTCATAATACCTATGGTTGAACGATGGTTTTATGACACCAGAGGTTGGCAGATAGGTCAATCGACACCAGTGGCTGAATGATGGGTTTCATGACACAAATGCTTGAATGATGGGTTTATGATACTAGTGCTTACCTGATGGGCTTCATGACACTAGTGAATGGCTGATGGGTTTCATGACACCAGTATTTGAATGATATGCTTCATGACACCAGTTGTTGAATGATGGGTTTCAGTACACCAATGGTTGAATTATGGGCTTCATGACAACAGTAGCTAAATGATGGGTTTTATGACACCAGTGGCTGAATGATGGGTTTCATGGCACCACTGGTTGAATAATGGGTTTGATGACACCAGTGGTTGAACGATGGGTTTCTTGACACTAGTGCTTGGCTGATGGCTTCATGACACCAGTGGTTGGTTGTTGGGTCACATGACACCAGTGTTTGAATGAATGTTTTCATGACAAAAATGGTTGAATGATAGTTTTCATAACAGCAGTGGTTGAATTATGGGTTTCGTCACACCATTGGTTGGCTGAATGGCTTCATGACACCTGTGGTTGGGTGATGGGCTATATGACACCGGTGGATGAATCTGAGGCTACATGACACCATTGGTTGAATTATTGCTTATATATCATCTGTGGTTGAATGATGGGTTTCATGATAACAGTGGTTGGCTGGTGGGTTTCATGACACCAGTGATTGAATGATTGGTTTTTGACACCAGTGATTGAATGATTGGTTTTTGACACCAGAGGTTGGTACATAGGTCATATGATACCAGTGGCTGAATGACTGGTTTCATGACACCAATGGCTAAATGATTGGTTTCTTGACACCAGTGTGTGGCTGATGGGCTTCATGACACCAGTGGTTGGCTGATGGGCTTCATGATACCAGTGGTTTCTAATGGGTTTCATGACACCATCAGTGGTTGATTGATGGGTTTCATGACACCGGTAGTTGAATGATGGGTCCCATGACACTAGTGGTTGGCTGATGGATTTCATGACATCAGTGGTTGTATGATGGATTTCATGACACCAGTGGTTAAATGATGGGTCCATGACACCAGTGGATGAATGATGTTTTTCATGACTGCAGTAGTTGAATGATAGGTTTCATGACACCAGTGATTGAATGATGGGTTTTATGACACCAGAGGCTGTCAGATAGGTCACATGACACCATTAGCTGAATGATGGGTGTCATGACACCAATGGTTGAATAATGGGTTTCATGACACCAGTACTTGGCTTATGAGCTTCATGACACCAATGGTTGGCAGATGGGTTTTATGATACTCGTAGTTGAATGATGGACTTCATGACACCAGCTGTTGAATGATGGGTTTCAGTACACAAATAGTTGAATGATGGGCTTCATGAGACCAGTAGTTAAATGGTGGGTGTTATGACACTACTATCTGAATGATGATTTCATGGCACCACTTGTTGAATGATGGGTTTCATGGCACCAGTGGTTGAATGATGGGTTTCTTGACACTGCTGCTCGTCTTTTGGGCTTGATGACACGAGTGGTTGGCTGATAGGTCACATGACACTAGTGTTTGGATGAATGGTTTCATGACACAGATAGTTGAATGATGCTTTTCATGACATCAGTGGTAGAGTTATGGATTTCAACACACCATTGGTTGGCTGATGGGCTTCATGACACCTGTGGTTGAATGATGGGTTTCATGACACCGGTGGATGAATCTTAGGCTTCATGACATCAGTGGTTGAATTATTCATTATATATCACCACTGGTTGAATGATGGGTTTCACAACAACAGTGGTTGGCTGGCGGGTTTCATGAAACCATTAATTGAATGATGGGTTTTATGACATCAGACGTTGGAAGGTAGGTCATATGACACCAGCTGAATGATGTGCTTCATGACACCACTCGCCATATGATGGGTTTCATGACACCACTGCTTGGCTAATGGGCTTCATGATACCATTGGTTGGCTGATGGGTTTCATGACACCAATATTTGAATGATGGGCTTTATGATATCAGTGGCTGAATAATGGGCTTTATGACACCAGTGGTTAGCTGATGGACTTCATCATACCAGTGGTTTCTAATGGGTTTCATGACACCAGCAGTTGAATGACGGGCTCCATGATACAAGTGGTTGAATGATGGGTTTCTTGACACCAGTAGTTGAATGATAGGTCCCATAACACCAGTTGTTGGCTGATGGGTTTCATAACATCAGCGGTTGAATGATGGGTTTCATGACACCAGAGGTTGAATGATGGGTCCATGATACCAGTGGTTAAATGATGGGTTTCATGACACCAGTAGTTGAATGATGGGTTTCGTGACACCAGTGGTTGATTGATGGGTTTTATGACACCAGAGGTTGGCAGCAAGGTCACATGACAACATTGGCTGAATGATGGGTTTCATGACACGAATGGTTGAATGATGGGTTTCATGACACCAGTGCTTGGCTGATGGGCTTCATGACACGAGTGGTTGGCTGACGGGTATCATGATACTAGTAGTTGAACGATGGGCTTCATGACACCAGTGGTTGAATGATGGGTTTAATTCCACCAATCTTTAAATCATGGGCTTCATGACCCCGGTAATTGAATGATGGGTGTTATGACACCAGTGGCTGAATGATGAGTTTCATGGCACCAATAGTCGAGTAATGGGTTTAATGACACCAGTGGTTAAATAATGGGTTTCTTGAAACTAGTTCTTGGTTGTTGGGCGTTATGACACCAGTTGTTGGCGGATGGCCTTTATGACACCAGTGGTCGGTTGATGGGTCACATGACACAGGTGTCTGAATCATGGATTTCATGATATAATTGTTTGAATGATAAGTTTCATGACATCAGAGGTTGAATTATGGGTTTCGTGACACCACTGGTTGGCTGATGGGCTTCATGACACCTGTGGTTTAATGATGTGTTTCATGACGCCTGTTACTGTGTGATTGGTCTAATGACACCAGTAGTTGAATGATGGGTTTCATGACATCAGTGGATGATTTAGAGGTTTCATGACACTAGTGGTTAAATGATGGCTTATATGTCACCACTGCTTGAGTGATGGGTTTCATGACACCTATGGTTGAGAGATGGGTTTCCTGACACCATTGTTTGAATGGTGGTCTTTATGACACCAATGGTTGAATAATGGGCTTCATACCAATAGTGGTTGAATGATGGGTTTCATGGGACCAGTGTTTGGCTGATGGATTTCATGACACCAGTATATAGATGATGGGCTTCGTGAAAACACTCGTTGAACGATGGGTTTGATGACACAAGTGCTTTGCTAATGGGTCACATGACACCAGTGGTTGAGTAATGGGTTTCATGACACCATTGTTTGAATGATGGGTTTCATGACTCATGTGGTTGTTTGATGGGCTTCATGACACGATTGGTTGAATAATCGGTTTCATGACACCAGCAGTTGAATAACTGGCTTCATAACACCAGTGGTTTAATGATAGGTTTCATGACACCTCTGGTTGAATGATTGGTTTCATGACACCAGCTGATGAATGATGGGTTTCATGACACCAGTGGTTAGCTGATATATCACTTGACATCAGTGGTTGAATGATGGGTTTCACGGCACTAGTGGTTGAATGATGGGTTTCATGACACCATAGGTTGTCTGATAGGTCATATAACAGCAGTGTTTGGCTGATGGTTTCATAACATCTGTTTTAGAATGATGGGCTTCGTGACACCAGAGGTGAATGATGGGTTTGATGACACCAGTGATTGACTGATCGTTCACATGACACTAATGGTTGAATAATGGGTTTATGACACCATTGTTTGAATAATGGTTTTCATGATACCAGTGGTTGAATGATGGGCTTCATGACACCAGTGGTTGAATGATGGGTTTCATGACACCATTGGTTGGCTGATTGGCTTCATGACACCAGTGGTTTCTGATGGGTTTATGAAACTAGTAGTTGAATGACGGGCTTCATGACACCAGTTGTCGAATGATGGGTCTCATGACACCAGTATTGGAATGATGGGTCACATATCCCAGTGGTTGCCTGATGGGTTTCATGATACCAGTGGTTGAATGATGGGTTTATGACACCAGTAGTTGAATGATGTGTTTCATGACACCAGTGATTTAATGATGGGTTTCATGACTCCAGTGATTGAATGATGAATTTCATGACACTATTGGTTGGCTGATAGGTCACATAACACCAGTTGTTGAATGATGGGTTTCATAAAACAAATGATTGATTGATGGGTTTCCTGACACCAGTGGTTGAATTATGGTCTTCATGACACAAGTGGTTGAATAATGGCCTTTATAACACCAGTGGTTGAGTGATGGGTTTCATGAGACCAGTGGTTGGCTGATGGGTTTCATGACACCGGTATTTGAATGATGGGATTCGTGTCACTACTGGTTGAATGAAGGGTTTCATAACACCATTGGTTGGCTGAGGATCACTTGAGATCAGTGGTTGAGTAATGGGTTTCATGACACCAGTGTTTGAATGATGGGTGACACCAGTGGTTATAGTTGATGGGCTTCAAGGCACCAGTGGTTGAATGATGGGTTTCATGACACCAGTGGTTTAATGAGTAGCTTCATGACACCTGTGGTTGAAGGATGGGTTTCATGATACCAGTGGTTACTTGATGGGCTTCATGACACCAGTGATTGATTGATATGTTTCATGACACCACTAGTCGAATAACGGGCTTCATGACACCAGTGATTCAATGATAAGTTTCATAACACCAGTGGGTGAATGATGGGTTTCATGACACCAGTACTTGAATGATGGGTTTTATGACACCAGCGTTTGAATAATGGGTTTCATAACACCAGTGGTTTGCTGATATGTCATATGACACCAGAGGTTGAATGATGAGTTTCATGATACTAGTGGTTGAATGATGGGTTTCATGACACCATTGGTTGGCTGATAAGTCATAAACGAGCAGTGTTTGGCTGATGGTTTCATAACATCAGTATTAGAATGATCAGTCAACCAGTGGTTGACTGATCGGTCACATGACACTACTGGTTGAATAATGGGTTTCATGACACCAGTGTATGAATGATGGTTTTCATGATTCCAGTGGTTGAATGATGGGCTTCATGACACCAGTGGTTGAATGATGGGTTTCATGACACCATTGGTTGGCTGATTGGCTTCATGACACCAGTGGT
>JAUUDZ010071890.1:0-10030 GCA_032361705.1 Panulirus versicolor
TATATATGTATACATTGAGATGTATAGGTATGTATATTTGTGTGTGTGGACGTGTATGTATATACATGTGTATGTGGATGGGTTGGGCCATTCTTTCATCTGTTTCCTGGCACTACCTCGCTGACACGGGAAACAGCAGTTAAGTATAATAAATAAAATGAATTTGTAAATAAATGAATAATAAAATGAATAAATGATATATATATATGTATCATATTTTAAGGAAGTATTGAATTGGTAAATGTAAGAATGATTTTCCTCAAGATATTGGATTTCATTCATTTTTTTGAAAGGTGGCAATCCCTTTAGTAGTGGATCAATAATTAGGATGATTTTTAGATTGAGCGTTACTATGATTTTTTCATTCTTGTGGTGATTATAGCCCTTGTTCAGCATCAGAATAAGTTAATACTGTAGTTTCATCCAAGGTGGAGCTAGGATCATCTACTTTCTACTATATGCAGAAAATTAATACTTGAAAACAATGGTCTTTGCATGCAGCTGGTTGACTCTCAAGAAGTCGTTGTGAGTCTCCTCAGAGCCCACATACACCGATCACAGGCCTTGCTAATGATCTGGAGTCATCTGGAGAATAGGGTATCATTTTACTTGCTTGCTCTGCTTTTAGCTTTTAAAAGACAATAAACAGGCAAAAATAGAAATAGCAATTGGTATAAGATTATATTAATCAGATGTATTGTTTAACTTTGGTTTAGCAGAATTGCTTTTTTTGAAGAATTTTTGGATACTGATTGGGTTTGCTCCCATTTTGGTTAGTCATCATGTGAATTGTTTGTCTGATCAAAACTTATCAGGAGATACTTGGAATTTTAATTTCACTACTGATGTAAATTTTCATTCTTCTCTTGTCCTGCCACAGAAGAGTAACTTGGAGAATGTGTGCTCTCTTCTTGAGTCACATTTAGTTCGAAGTATTAAGGTCTGCACGATTCTTGCTGGGGAACCTCTGATGGTACTTTCATCCTGCAGCAGTTAGCCCATCTGCTTTATTTGAATTCCTTTTAAGCTTTCAGTAATAGATTTAATCCATGGATGCCAAAGATAATACAGCATTAGGCTTATTTAGAATTTTATGAGAAATCTCTTATTATGCTTTGGCTAAATATCTCAACAAAATCCGCTACCCATTCATTGGCTGATCATCATAGTATTTAACAGTTTAACAAAATTTTCATGTAATGTAACAGCTTATCATTTACAAGGATGACCCAGGTAAAATCTTGCATGAGGCAGCTGTGTCATAAGATTTATTCAGTCAAACCCAGTTCATGAGGATCATGGTTCTTCCAGAATTTATGTGAAATTTTAGTGATCATGCTCACTATCCCCCCTGACATGATAAGAGAGGAAGCCTTGTGGTAATCTTTTGTTACATTTGTCATAAATATAAGAGACAATCTGGATATTGAAAAGTAGTGTAATTGTTCCAACACATTTAAATTTGCATTTTTTCAATATAATTTCTAAAACTCTTAGCACTGTGGGGCACAGAACACTTTGCTGTTAACATTACTAGAGCTAAGTTGATTTTTAGGTGTTGGTTAGAGTTATCAAAATTTATTGATATGCTAAGTTTTATCATACTTCAAAGGTTCCCATATCAGTCACTACTAACTTGCCCATGTAATGGATGTGATGGAAACTAAGCTTGCTCCCTTAAGCATCCTGATCATTAGAATGAATTTATTGTATTTGCCAGTTTATGACTTTTCATCACCATGTTTGATTTAATTCAGTTACTCATATAAATTTTTAACATTAGAATGACGTCTACCCTATATATGATTTTCAATTTTACCATAAGTAAACATTTGATACTCTTAGTCATACATAAACATGACAGTAGCATGCTAAATGTCACCTGAAATCAAGATTTTCCTGTATTGAGCTGCAGATGATCAAAGCTTTGAAGTACAATATGAAGAGGGTTTGCCAATGGAAGTTATCATGAGAGATTTTTGCAGTTATCAACAGAATCTTAGATACTTATTTCATATTATGTACTCTTCTTTATATTGATATCAGCCCTAAATTACATATTCATTGAACAGTCTTTCTAACAGCAAGAATTTCTTATGTTGAGAAGCTTTAGAAAAAGAAAATTCTTACAGCAAATGCATGATTTTCATAGCATGTCTGTAGCTGACCAGGTGTACAGCCTTTAGTTTTTGTCTGTCTCCTTTATGTTTTTTGTGAAGTCCAGGTTATAAAGGCATCCATAAAGTATGATTTCTGCATGGCTAAGAACATTCCCATACATGAACCCCATTGAAGCTGGTTTGTAACTAATGAAGGGTGTAGCAATCTCCGTCAAGGGATGGAGTGTAACTGTGTTGGTGTGCCTCCCACAAAGTGAATGATTTTTCTAAAAATTATTCTTGTGACATTAGGACTGCACAGGTAGTGGAAATAGATGTAAACATATTTCTCACGTGCAGCATAAATTTTTTTATGACAAATTATCTACATACATGGCAGCAACTGGTGAAACAGTGAAAAATACTTCAGTTGTGATTCAGCCAAATGTCTTTATTATGTTTGATATTCCTGGAGATGGGGAGAAAAAAAATATTACCTATGTGCTTCTTGTGTGTCTGAGAAGGTGACTATAAGGGATAGGAGTTTTAGGGGAGGTCTGGAAATCACCACTCTTGTATTCCTTTCCAAAAGAATATGCAGGAAGGAGCCAAGTGAGAATTTTTCTTTTAAGACTGTTATTTTTTCTTGACATTACACTGCTTGCACAGGAAATAACATTTTACTTTGTTACATTTCTTTGATGCAAAAGTCATCCATCACTTGGGGATGATTTATTCCAACCACTGGTAATCCACATAGCCTCTCCTAACATACTTGAAAGTGAATTGATTTTCATTTGCTCCAGTATCAAATATGAATATTTACAGTTGGCTGCAGGTACTGGCAGTGTCAGCAATATTGCAAAAGATATGCACATTTTAGGATCGAATTCTCCATGCTGAATTTCATGTAGTTTGGAGAGAACTTCCACTGGATTCATATATTTTGTTACTAGTTTCTGTTTATTTTTAACCAAAGGAGATCTTTGTTTCACATAAGAAGTACATGCCAGGAGATCACCCTCCTCCGAGTTGTATATTTCATTAATTGTGTTCTAGCAAATTCAAAAGACTGCAGATTCCTGGATTCCAGAATATGTACATCTATATGTTATGATACATTTGATTCACACAACTACAATGAAGTGAAAAATAATATAAGGGTTTATAACCAGTTCTTTAACTTTTGTCCAGTGCATGAAGACTACTCTAAGAACAGTGCTACCTGACTTTCCTTGCAAAAGATACAATAACTTACCCATGCATGGAGAAAGTAGTGAGAGAGTTCACCCTACAAGAGCAAATCTGGGATTGGTTGTTTTTAAACATATAAGTACAGAGAACATCTGAATGTTAATTATCTTGTAAGTTTGTTTTGTGTTTTCTGTAAATTAAATTAAATTAATTGGCTTCGAATATAAGTATAATACTTGTATTTTGTAGAAGTAGGTTTTCTGTACATGGGAGCACAGTGGGTGTTTTTGAGTTTAATTGGCTATCACCCAGAGTAGAAACCCTGTAAACCTGACTATAAAATTCTTGATCTTAGTTGCTTTTCATAGTCTGGACCTAGTTTGATCAAGCTAAGTTTATGATATGAAGATAATCACATTTTTGCAAAAGTTATGAGAGTTGACAAGTAATTTTGTGACAAGTAATTTTGTGTCATGAATGGGTAACCTAAGAGTTAAGTTTATCTAATGCTGGAACTGTGGCTGACATCCTCCCACTTCATTAAAAAGATTCTGTTTTGTATTTTTCCCTCAATAACATAAGCACTTACATTTTCATTTTGCTCTTCAAGTTCATTTTTCTCATGAGACAAAAGTCTCCATTCATGGCCTCATCTACACAGACAAAATGGTTCCATTGCACCCAATCACAAATAATTTTTCATTATCTGTATATGAAGTATCTCTATCCTGCTTCTTTTCATTCCTTCATGGTCTTCTTATTCTCCTATTTACCTTCAACTATACCATGTATTCTTTTAACCAGCTTATAACATATTTTATGTGACCATTTGTTTGTACGAGTGTTTCATCATTTGTTCGTATGAGTGTTTCATCATTTGTTCGTACGAGTGTTTCATCCAGGTGCCTTTCTTATGATTGCTTTTAACAAAATTCTATATTTTACTTACTTGCTTAATTTCACTTTTGCCTTGTAAATTGGTCTGATGAAGTTCAAGTTGAGTTAAAGTAATGAGGATGGGCCACACTGAAAGAAGGCCTCAATATGATTATCATCTAGCAGGAATCTGTGTGTGAGGGATATTTGAGTCATTATCAGGCCTTACATGTCACTAGAGTACCAGTTTAGGAGAATAGTTAAGGAGACCAACTGTCTACTAGGAAATACTAGAATTGCTTTCAAGTTCGTAAGTAAGGACATATCTAGTATGTTGTTCACATATTATATCCTTACTGTTGTCTTTATAACAAAAAGTGATGGTATGCATGACATATTCACATTTATTCTATCTTTTGACTTTCCTATAGAAATTTCCTTTAGGCATATTAATCCAGCAAGATATTTGATTTTTCTATCTGTTTTCCAGCCAGCATGTTGCTGGAGGGAGTGGAATGTGGGGAGAGAGCCTTTGATTTGCTATCCTTTACTTCTATTGCTTTTAAGGGGACTACATTTTTCCAGAGGTGTTAAGGCCAGACCACCTTGTTTGGACCTTGGGTCTGTATGGTCTTCTTATCCATGTGTCTACGTAAGGCTGAAACTAGAATATACTTTTCATGTTTGGTCACCACGCATAAGTGAAAGTGTCTAGAGGAGACCTATAAAGATGGTACTGGAAGTAAAATATCCGATATACAGAGAAAACCCAAAGGCCTTATTAAATTTTCCCACCTTAGAAGAGAAAAGAATGAGGGGTGACCTGATCACAACCCCTTCAGTTTTTAACAGATTGATAATATAGTTAGGGAACAGTTCAATAAGAAATGTAGGGATTAAACAACCAGAAGCCATAACATGAAATTGAGCAAGAAACTTAGGAAACAAGATGTGAAGAAATACTTTCATAATAAAAGAGTGGTAGATAAATAGAACAAAATGAATGAAAACGTGGTAAATACAGACAGCACACAGAAATGTAAAAGGTTGTACAGTAGCAGAGAGTGTTCAGTACATGGGGCCCCATAAGTGTAAAACTCCCTCCTCGACCAAATAACATGTTACTCAATCAATATGAATACTTTCCTCATATTCCCTGCGTGTCATAAAAGATAACTAAAAGGGGAGGGAGCAGGGGGCTGGAAATCCTTCCCTCCCATTTTTAATTTTCCAAAAAAGGGAACAGAGAAGAGGGCCAAGTGAGGATATTCCCTCTAAGGCTCAGTTCTCTGTTCTGAACGCTACCTCACTAATGCGGGAAATGGCGAATATACATGAAAAAAATTATATACATATATATATATATATATATATATATAGTTTGACAAAGAGAATATACTGTATGTGCCAGAAGTGGAGGGAACAGGATTTTCAGTTATTGGGACCTGAACATGCAGGAGGATGAGAGGGACACACAGGATAGAGTATATTGGAATGATGTTGTATACATGGGTTGGCGTGCTGTCAGTGGACTGAATCAGGGCATGTAAAGCATGTATAGCAATTGGGGCCTGAACATGCTGGACATGCAAAGGATAGAGTGAATTGGATTGATGTGGTATACTGAGTGCTGCTTGTTTTAATCTTCAGTTTGGTAGGTACCCTCTTAGTGTAAAATGTTAGACATAGTCTTTAGAAATACTCCAAAATATATTTCAAATGTTTTAAAATCTTCCATACCACCCAACTCCCCTTCATCATGCACTTTATATCATTTCTGTCCTCATTGTCCAGACTCTTCAAAAAACTAATCGACAACAGAATTAAGCAAAAAAAATATCCCACCTTCATCTGTACAACATGGCTTTAGACCCAACCCGCTTTCAGCCTAGTGATCCAGGATCTTAATCATCCTCCCATGTAGTAAGGTTTCAAAAGAGTTTTGCAGTCCAATTACAGCCAGTCAACCCAGCCTTTCTTTTCGTCCAGGACTGAGCTCACTCTGTGGTAGAGCTCTAAGAGTTTAGTTACACATGACCTCCTTTCCCCAGAACCTTGCTGTCTCTCACTTAAGAAATTTCTCCTCCATGTGCAAATGTATGTATGTGTGTATGTATACTCCATGTAAGCATAATTCCTGTAATGCATGTAAATTCTTTTTGATTGACTACATTATTTCAGGACTGATTTGCAGAATTGTCCTTTGGCATTGTTACAGCAGAAATTTTTCATGAAAAAGCTTTGTTTTTGTTTAGAGATTATGGTTGGCCTTTGAAAAGTCCTGCATGTTTTAATCTTCAGTTTAGTAGCCACACATTTAGTGGAAAATATTACACATAGTCCTTGCAGATACTTCAAATATATCATGATGTATATACATTCCAGTTTGTGTGCATTTTGAAAAACTGGGAAGCAATTACAATTGAATTATAGTGAAAGAAATATTAAGATATAAAGTTTAAAAAGTTTAAAATTTCCTTAATGATGCCTGTACATATGATGTCCACACAGGTAGCCTTAAGGATTTTTTTGTCTTGTACAGTAATATATTGCCTTCTTGTAAGTATGATGTCATGCTTGATATGATGTTTGAGATGACATTTTCCTCTTTTTATCTCTCCAGATCACAGGAAACTTGGAGTTGTTACAGTCACTGTTGTCATCACACCTCTTCCGTCAGCAGGAAGTCAGTGAGCTTTTAAGTCGAGAACCATTATTGGTTGGTGAAGGACAGGTAAGGTATACACCATTTACAAAGAATACATACATTAATCCTTTAACCTTGCCAGCGGCAATGTTGTAAGTTGATTCTGTAAGTAAATACTACATGGTTTCTTGTGCTTCTCGGTACAAAAAGATATTCTCATGACAACGTGGGTTAATATAAAGATAGAATGGCCTGAATTATGTACCCTTCTTGGGAACTGCAGGTTATATTTCATGCCAAAACAGCTTGGGTTTATCTTAACCTAAGATAAACTAAGATGCATAGACCATTTAGAGAGGGAATTTTTATAATTGTACTGGGACTTGTCCAGTAAGAATAATAATCTGAAACCAGTTCAGTGTCAGTAATTCAAAATGAAAATCAGCCTTGAGATATTATTATTGTTATGCTGTAGGACTCTATTCTTTATTTTTTCTTTCTGTCCCTAATGTTGATGGTGTATCATAGTAATACGATTTGGGTACTGCTATATGTGACTCTGTGCCAGTTATATTCCCGTTATCATCTTTTCCACTTAACATGCGCCAGAATGGAGACTGTATGGAATTATTACTACTGTGTAAAGTAGGTGTAAAAAATAATGGAAAACTCAAAGAAATTGGTTTAGGGAAGGTGGATGGCAGGATAATTGAAGTTTAGGCTTTGTTAGTGACTGTTGAAATCCTTTAAAACAGGGTAGTTTCACATGGGGACAGTGATGAGTGATTAAGGTATCTTTCTTCAGACTAAAACAGGGAAGTTTCACTTGGGGACAGTGATGAGCAATTCAGTTATCTTTCTTCAGAATATCAGTTAAGAATGTCACAAAAATGAGTAATAACATATATTAAAATTTCTTAGATTTCTGCTATGTGACAAGTGAACAGAATATAGTTATGGGGTGTGTTAGGAATTTATATGGTTAGAATGTTACTGGCAACAGGAGGATTAAAGAAGGCATTTGAATGTGTTTAAGTTATGTACTGTCCCATAACTGCTTAGTGTGTACAAGGATGAGGTGATGTTCGTGATTGTTTGGAAATACTCAGGAGATTCAAACTGAACTGTTAATAAGGAAATATGTTAAGGAGTAGTGCTGTATGCTGATGGCAGTGCTGTAGAGCTAGTTAATACCATATTTAGATTAGAGTTTGCTGTAATTACCTAATTACTTGTTTCTAGAGTATAGGGAACTCTCTTTACCATCAGTTAGCATTTTGAAAGTTTGTATCCTGCATGCATTCATAGTTTCAATATGAAGTATCTTTAAACACCTGTGCACTAAAACAGTACCTCATGTTCTTACTGACAAGCTTCTTGCCTAGTTTCTTGCTATTACCTGCAGTTTCTCTGTCAGTGCATTTCATTAAGAAATGTTCACTGTCTATGCTGTCTTAGAAACTTGATCAGGTTACCCCTGTCTATTCCCTCTTCTATGGTAGGCATATATGTAGCCCTCAGCACCTCATTTTCTTTAACTATGGAGAAACATAATCCAGTTTTGCTGTACTATATTTTGTGAATACTTTTTTGAATGTTTCTTTACATTCGTACTTAAATGCAATTCACATATTTTCAGCTGACAGTTTGCCTTGAAAACCATTTTCTTAATGTGAAGCTCTTGTAACAGGGTAGGCAAAATGTCAGTCCGTAACAGGGTAGGCAAAATGTCAGTCCCAAAGTCTTTTACCTAGTGACTCTTGTGGTTTATTTCCTGTTTGGTAAGACTTGTGCCAAGGCCTTCTTTCACTCTGTCCAATGCTTATTACTTTGCATTTAGTTGGACTAAATTCCATCAGTCATTTACCACATCCACTGAAAGTGGATGCAGTCATCATTAGCTTTCCTTTTCTCATGATCTTGGCGTCATCCACATACATGTTCAGGGAAGAGTACAGTCCTTTAGACTGTCATTTACAAATATCAATGATAGGAGGGGTCCAAGGCCAAGCCTTGTGGAATGCCGCAGATAACTCTGACTGATTTTGAGTAACCTTCTGTCCTTTGCTCCCTTTCACTAAGGTAATTTTCTATTCGTTGACAGATTGTACCCTTTATTTCTGCTTGTAGATCCAGTTTTGTTATCAATCTTCAGTGTGGTACAGTTTAAGACTTTCTCACAATCAAGGATTATATAGCCTACCCTTCCATCAGGTTGATCAAAAATGGAGCTCACTCTGTCATAGAAGTATGGATTTTTGTATTGCATGACCTGTTCTTGAATCTGAGTTGTCCCCCAGTTAGGGGATATTCCTTCTGCAAATAGTCATGTATTTGACTTTTAATGATCTTGTCCATTGTTTTACACACCCCACTTTTTATGGAGACCTGTGTATTTCAGAGAGGTTTACCCCACCATCCTATCCGTAAACAGATTAAACAGCCATAGTGACACCATGTGCACACACACACACACATACACACAGTTAGCAAATACAAAATGGCCATGTTTTGGGCATAAATTACTCTTGCCACTTCAGCTACCATAAAGAAAAACAGTAGCCCTAACCACTCTACTTAATATGTAATGAAAATTCAGTAATACTTTTCCAGTCCCAGAGTGACAGTGAATCTCAAGACACACCGAGAGGGAGAGGAAGGAGTACACGTGAGGAACCTGATGGAGAAGAGTCAGCAAAGGCAACTTCAAAACGTTCACAGAGTCTGGTACGTCAGGGAACTTTTAATGTATATGACCAAGACACAACAGTAACCACCATCCATGCTACTTTAGATGCTCATTGGACCAGGGTAAATAAAGTACAACAGTTTAGCAGCAAATAACTCAAGACTGCCAACTCGACTCTTCTTTACTAATCCTGCACAGTGTACAATTTGCCTTTTCAAAATGACAGATACAGCTGTCATTGGAACTATGAATATCAGTGCTCAAAATCTGAAATATTTATATTGATAATGATAATGTATGCTTTTTGATAGCAATATGCTGCAGTGGAATCTCAAAATATTGTGCCAGAATAGGGGAAATTTAGATAGTAGACACATGTGATCTGGCTAGTTTGGTCTTTAGTCTTCATAACTTGGGAATTTTTTATATTTTTGTATTGCACATGTTAATCTGATGAACATTTTATATTGTCTAAGGAAACAGGAAATTAAAATAAAGGATCAGTTGGAAAGCCGAATATTGTTC
>JAUUDZ010071912.1:0-10030 GCA_032361705.1 Panulirus versicolor
TATATATATTCGGAGAGGGGGGAAAAAGGAAATTGTAGACTGAACAACAAGAAAGATAACAGACAGACAGACTGACCTAGCCATACTTCCCCGCCCACTAACCTACCATGACAATGTCCAGGTCTGTATCTCAACCATGATTTATAGCACTAGTAAATCATGCGAGCATCTTGCCCCAGCGGCCCGCGCTCTGATACACTTCACCTCAACACTCGCTCCCTCAGCCTGCCACCCCATTATGTATTTTTTAAGATAATGAATAAATAAAGAAATCTCCTCAGCTCTGTCGTTCGTTCTGGATGTAATCACCAGTCTCTTGAAACACATAAGCTGTCTGACACTTGTGGGGCGCCTGGGTTAGACTATCACAGATCCTCGGTTGCTTTAAACCTGGCTGACGACCTAACGGTAATTCCGCCATGATTGTGTGAGTGAGTAAAGGAGCCGCAGAGGCCTGAGCGTCTGCTTAGAGGACTGGAAGGAAAGTTTTCGAAGGTGGGCAGACGAACGGCAACGAAACACAGCGAAGTCGGCCATCGAACTCCCGGAATGACCTGAGCCAACAGACGCGCAAGTGGGCCTCAGGGACGCATTACGACGCCCATTTGATGCAGATACAGCTCTGGGGAAGGCGCCGGGAACCGGGCTGGAAGGCGCGCTCCAGGCGATAAGAGGACGCCTGGAAAGGTAGTGAGGGGTGGCTGGAAGGCATGTAGATGGGGGTGTGGTGTGAGCGCTGGAAGACGGCCGGTGGGAAGGGATGTAGACGGGTGTTGAGGGGTGTGTAGAGGTTGTAGCGTGAGAGGGGGATGTCACTGGTCTCTCGGGGAACATAGACGATAATGAGACAAGCAGACGGATTCTGCAGGTGTTACGGTGACGGGCACGTGAAGGGCAGGGGTAGCAGGAACATAAAGACTACGGAACACTGGCGTGATCGGACACAACACGGAAGAATGATGTGCAAGACTGACATCAAGGCTTGTACGGGTGTTAATGAACTGAGTAAATGATAATGATGATATGAGGATGATGACAATCATAGTTATAGAATAATGATAATAGTAATTATTTATTGAGTTATATTGTATTATTTTTATTACATAAGGAATACAAACAGCAACAGAGCATTGGGTTCTACCACGGCTGTTTGTGATAGTGGAAGATATCAGAAATTCACAGATTAGTGTGGTAAAAGTTAACCATCATACAGATAATTTTCAGAGAGAATAACCTGCAAATTGGCATATGACTACGTAGGCGCAAATAATGTAAGTCGTGGACTTAAAGCGAAGTATTTATCAAGTCGCTTCTTAAACTTATCGGTAGTACCGCTCTCATCCACTGTAATTTGCAAATCGTTCCATATGTTATTAATCCTGTTGAAGAAAAAGTCTTCCACCTCATTTGAGGTAAAGAGTTTGCCCATGATTTTGTTGTATCCATTATTATGATTAAAAATCAGACGAATTAAGTTTAAGGTAACGTGATTGATCAAGATTATCAAAGCCTTTGATCATTTTGAATACTTGCATTACACCACCTCTTAACAGTCTCTTTTTCCAAGTTAAACAGATTTAAGTCGTTTCATCTGGTTTCAGTAAGATTTGTCTCTCGGTCTGGCAATCATCTTTGGAGTTCGACGCTGTACACTTTCCATTCTGTTCACTTTAGTTTTAGGATGACCAAAACTGAACACAGTATTCAAGATGTGGACGAACCAATGAATTGTAAAGAGTATGGAGGATTTCTCTGGACTTAAATTCGAAGACCATACATACAAAACCAAGGATTTTTTTTTTTCGCTCTTTTCACTGCTTCTGTGCACAGCTTACCTAGAGTTTTAGATCACCATAGATTATCACGCCTGAGGCTTTTTCCTCATTTACCTTTTTGCAGCTCAGTAGAATTAATATTGTATCTTGCCTTTTCGTTGTAAAACTTTGCACTTATCGATATTAAAATTCATTCGCCACTTATGAGCCCAGTTCATCAGCTTGTCTATGTCAGTTTAAAGGTCTAGACTATCAAGTTCATACGTATATTTAGTTTCCAGCTTTGTATTGATATCATTGACATAAATGAGAAAGAGATCCGGTCCCAAGACTGATCCCTATGGCACGCCACTTTTTACGTTTAACCATTCTGAGGCTTGACCATTAATCACTGCTCTTTGTTTACGGCCAGGTAACCATATCCTATCCACTGAAGTACAACCCCATCAGTGACATGTTATTTAAGGTTTGCTAGTAATCTTTGATGCGGAACTTTATCGACAGCTTTTTGATAATCTAGATAGACTACTTCATCTGCTTTACATTCGTCATACACGTTGATTGCAGTGAACGAAATCTAGCAGGTTTCTCAGACATGAGAGATTTCGACGAATACCATGCTGATCATTATTCATTAAGTAGTGTTCCTCTAAATGGTGTACAACTCTCTCTCGCATGATGGTTGCCATATGTTTTTCAACTAAGTATGTCTTTGCCTTTTATGTAAATTTCTTGGAGAACGTTCCCAACTCTTATCAGTGAAACTGGATTGCGGACATGGATTGTGTCTTCGATCGTAAATACATATGCAAAAAAGGTAATTTAGTATTTTTGCCATGGCTACGTCTTCTTGAACCTAGTCACCCGTTTTCCGTAATTGATTGACCTATTGATAGGGTAATGACTCTCTTGCTTCTAACGTTATTGTAAAACGCCCTTTTTTAAAGCAATATGGGCTTCATTGACGCTTACTTCCCTCCACAGTTGTACATAACTTACTCTATCATGCTGGTACTTGGAAAACTTACTCTATCATGCTGGTACTTAGATTCTTTGAGTTTCTTCTAATGAGCTACTTTCGTAGACAACAGGCACTTTACGTCACCGTTCCTCCTCCTTGGTTTCATTCTAGAAATAGACCGTCTACTGCACACTTGCACCTGTGTTGCCTCTGCTGTTTTGAAGGTTTTTTCTGACCTCCAAGCTACATTCATGCCATCTTCATTGAATATATCATCCCAGTTTTGCCCCTTAGAACAATGCAAAGGTCATTGAAATTTGCACGTTTAAAATTGGGTATTTTTTTTAGGGAGTATCGTGTTCACCAGCATTTCATGCTGCGTTGCAGGTAACTTCAGAAGTAGTTTGTCGGTGATCGCTTGTACCACATTTTCCTCTAGCGTCAACATTATCAAAAAGATCCTCATTTGTAGTTAGACCTAGATCTATTATATTCTCGTCGCGAGTCGGTTTCTCAATTAATTGGCTTAGGACACCATCAAGCAGGTTTAGGTAGACTCCAGGCCCGGAGCTACTGGAAGGGGATTCTCCCCATTTAGATACCAGTATGTCAACATCCACTATGAGACAGTCTTGTTCATTACACATTTCTGCTGACTGATCATAGAATCTTTCGTCTATCTGTTGTGTCTGTGCGGTGCGGGGGATCTATAAAGATTCGGAAATGGCAGTCATATCATAATTTCTTTCTAACGCTGCTGTCACTAACTGTGACACTTCATTTCGTATACTTCGAGCGTTAGCGTGAAATATTTTTAGACGAAACTGAGACCTATTTGGAAAGGCACTTACGGATGGGATGGGTCTGCTCCACATTGGGTGTTTCATTTTTTACTAAAAACACAAATGTAGACTCATTAAGGAGCCTATCAAAATGCACATCTCCTACTTCATTTCGGTGAGGTCCGTCCATCATAAACTTATAACTGCGGGTAGAAATGCTGCCACAAGTTTCTCAACTCAACTCCTTCCTGAAAACAGGTTTACTAATCTGCTATTGAGATTGAACGCCTTACTAAAGACCCGCACACGCAGAGCTTGGGAAGAACTCCTGAGATCACAATATTGGTTTTATCTCGAAAACGTCGAATAAGCCAGCGATATTTCTCCCATAGCTCCTCCGATCTCTCCTTCAGTACATCGTTAGTACCTACATGACAAATGATAAGTGTATTATCGTTAGTGCTACAATAAACCTCATTTACAGCGTTGCCAACATCATCTACCCTGAAACGTGAAAAACAAAAACGTTTTCGGCATGAAGGGTTTCTGGAGCAGAATTCCTCCAGCTGATCTCGGATCATAGAGTCACGGACGAGCCTTACTTGGTGTCCGTTGTCGTCGTCACCCAAAGCCTGAAACAGATATATTTTTTTGATGATTGGCATCAACGGTAAACCTCGTCCCACTTCCAGGAAGGGTCGGCTTACTCTGGTGAGAGAAGGATTACTCTAGGGTGCCTGTGACGCGGAAAATGTGAAAATGATGATAATGTTGATATAGATAATGAAACTTTATTTTCATAATGGTAGTGTGTGTCTGTGGAAAAAAGATATACATTGACATCAGCCGGATTGCTTAGGTCAAAGGTGAGTGGTATCGAGGGTGTAGTGATGCCCTTAATAATTCAGATGAGGATGTAGTTAGTGTGAACCTCAGTTTGTGAAAATAAGAATATAGTGAAGATCATGATGTTTTGAAAGTGGTCGGCCTTACATCTAATTCAGTGCAGAGAAGGATATCGTGAAGATGAGGGTCTACTGCTTAGGAGCATAGTGAAACAAATTTAGTGAAGATAAGGACAGATGAAGATGAGTGGGTAGTGAAGAATAATGAACTAGGATCAAGGTAAAACTTAAAGCATATTTAAGGGGAATGCGCAACAGTACACATACGTAAGGTATGTGATGTCATTAGATAAAAAGGATATAGAGAACTGTAAAGACTTGATGGACATGTATAAATTGAATGATAAAGTTGATGAATTAAGACGAGAAACGTGTCGGATCTCGTGTCATAAGACGAGAAACGTGTCGGATCTCGTGTCATAAGACGAGAAACGTGTCGAATCTCGTGTCATAAGCTCAGGCTGACGTAACCTCTCCTGGCTGTGCATGGCTGACCCGAGGTGACTAAGCTAAAGTAAACTGGCGTGTGTCATGCCCCCACAGGTCGACTTTGACAGCGTGATTTGGACGACTTGAGCTTATTAGTCTGTATTCTTTTTCAACCTGGGTAAGAAACCTGCGGCGAGGAACAATTTAGAAGATGAGGATGTGATTATGGTGCTGAGAGAACTGTGTCTGGAGAAGTTCCGGGAAAACCACTAGGGGGGTTGTGGTAAAGGGTCCTAAAGCTTCCGAGGAGCTTAAGCTGGCGTCTGAGAGGCGCTGACGTGACCCGCTGCCAGATGGCAGTCCGTCCCACGCTAGAGGCCAGGAGTTCCCGAGGTTCCAGAATTGAGACGCCTCCTTAATGATGGTGGGATAACATACTGATTACAACCATTCTGTACAACATATCACAGGAAAAGGTTGTACCTTATGTACATATAGACTCGTGGCTGTACTCACAGAGAGTCATGGGGACGTGTACTGGTCCCTGTAACTGGGGTGGAACACCTCAGCCGCGCCCCGTGGATTCATGAATGTCTTAGAGTTGTGGACGTTGTCCCGATAACTGTAAGAAAGATTGTGTTTGAAAATGTTTCACTTTACATCAATTTTTATGCATGCAAATGTTACGCTCAGATTTCTGGGTTGAACGTGATTTGAAAACTTTTGAAATGTTGTTCAACATGTTTTCATAAACATTCAAACGCATCTTTCATGTTCCTTAAAGCATGAATTTTCATTGATTATTTTTCGTTCAAAATAACAGCGTAACTTGAACCCACGGAGGAATGGCCGAGCATGAGAGCGTGAGAAGACGCACTTCAGGGACGGTCTTAACACTTCCACGAGTCGCTCAGTCCAACAAGGTAAATCTGAGAAATTACAAGTGGGTGTAGAAATGGGGAGGAATGGGAGGCCCAAGGAGTAGAGGAAAGTGAAGCCTATGGACAGAGGGGGAAGAGTATGACCGACACAGAGAGTAAGGAGGAGGAGAGGGAGAGGCGAGAAGGGAAGGAGTGAGGGAGGGGAGAGAAGGGAAGGAGCGAGAGAGAAGGGAGGGAGGGGAGAGAAGGGAAGGAGCGAGGGAGAGGGAAGGATTGAGGGACTGGTTAAGGGGAAGCAGCTTCCTGACCCTTACTTACTGTGTGGTCCACTGGGGCCGTGTACGGCTTCCCTCCTGCACCCACGACACTCTTCCAGGCCAGAGCCAGCGCTCTCCCAGGCCAGAGCCAGGACTCCCCAGGACACAGGCAAGGCTTTCCTCTGTCGGAGTCAACGGTTCATTATATGGCAGGTGGCGGGAGAGTCATGGTTCTGGTCTTCGTGACCGAGGCTCCAGCTGAGTGGTGGCCGACTTGGCCGTGCTCCGACGCCCAGCAAATGAAAGGTTGGTAAGCGGAAGTGGTCTTCACACCAGCCTACCCCAAGCCTATCCCCAAATGTTATTCTCTTTGTGCAAAATTTATTTATCAAATGTTGTGTCAACAGAAAACGTTCACTCCAGCCCGGGGCCGCGTTGGCAGTTGTTGTTTAGGTACGAATAAAATTTTCTCCCTCCAGATTTTTCTATTTCATTTCTCGTAGCGTTTGTGGGGCTTTCCTTCAGCTTCACCTGACTTTGTGTCAGGCATACACGACTCACAGACCAGCCGGAAAACAAAACATATATGTTACACGCTTGATGTATAATTGTAAAAGAATGAAAAAAGAAATATATCAAAAAAGACATGACCCTTCAGTCTAAAGCAAGAAGGACAGCAGACAGTTCATCAGTTCATTCTCATTTTACATTCCGTGAAAGGCTCAGTGTCAGCTTTAGACGTGTGTCGGGTTTCTGGTAGGAGAAATAAACATTCGTTAACGAATTAAGTATATTCTGTTTGGTGTGAGATGGGGCCTTATGGCTGGCTGGCTCCGGTGTGCACATGACTACCTGGCTGGGTTATATAACAGTCCCCCGCCTCAGACTCTCACTGTTTTGTGCACTCATTATCTCATGTACTCACGGTTTCATTCTTCTACTGTCTTATTCCGTCATTGCCTCATGCTTTCATTGTCTCATATACTCATTATTTCATATATTCGCTGTCTTATTCTCTCACTCATACTCTCACTGCTTCGTACGCTCATCATCTCTCATACTTATTGCTTCATTGTCTCACTCATACTCTCACTGCCTCGTGCACTCGTTATCTCACATACTTATTGCCTCATTGTCTCATTCATACTCTCACTGTCTTATACCCTCATTCTCTCGTACTATTACTTTCACACTTTCACTGCCTCATACAATCATTCTCACTCACATGTCTCATATTCTCACATTCTAACTGCCTCATACTCAGTCACATACTCTCTCTGCCTCATACCCTTAGTGTCTTACTCTCTCTGTTTCATGCCCTTACTGCATCATATCCTCACTGCCTTATACTCTCACTTTCTTATACTCTCATTGCCTTATGCCGTTACTGCCTCACACTCTCCTTCTTTCACTGCTTCATTCCCTTACTGACTCATATTTCACTGTCTTATATCCTCTCTTCCTCTAATTCTCTCTATTGAATACACTATCCTTTACTCTCAGTGCCTCACACTCTTACCATATAAATTGATTTCCTCTTCCTCTCATTGTTTCATACTCTCATTCCTCCATTCTCATATTCCGTCGAACGCTCACTGCCTTAGACTCTGTGTGTTATTTCCACTGCCCAATACATTCTGAGTTTCATTATTTCACTTCTTCATACAATTGTTTTCTCATACATTTACAGCTTCATACACTCACTGTCTTGTACACTTAATGTCTCGTACCATCAGAGTCTCATACCCTCATTGTCTCGAACTCTCACTGCCTCTCGCTCTCATGCTCTCGTTACCTCCTTCTCTCATTTGTCTTTAAGATTCACTGCCTCATGTACGCTGACACTGCTCTAGCCTGATGACATCATGGAAGGGGACGTGCCATACACTTTCAGGGTGTTGTCAAAAGTCTTTTGCTTCATTTGTGTTTGGTGAGGGACGGAGAGGGTGGTATGAACACACCACAGGCGGCGAGGGAGGCGTCCCTCTGGAAGGCGTCGCTACCACGTTTCGTGGAGCTTTTGTAGGAGAGGGATGTGACGCATGAGGGATGTGACGCGTGAGGGACGTGACGCGTGAGTGATGTGACGCGTGAGGGACGTGACGCGTGAGTGATGTGACCCGTGCCGCAGTCCTTTGTGATGTAAGATGCCAAGGGGGCCATAGGTCCCGTAGTGTGGAAACCGCTTTCCAAGATGAGCGGTGGTGATGTCTTGCCATATGTGGGCGTCGAAGATGAGATACCACAGACACTTGCCACGAAACTGACATGTCAGGAGTCACCTGGTGGACTGCTTCTGACGGTGGAGGCTCCCTAGGGGCTCATAGCGTATCAAGTTCACCTGACCAAGACGTCATGCACCAGAGGGATTCACTTGTTGTCTTAGACAAGTCGACCAGCTGAATGCTCCGTCCTTGATTATGCCCGGGTCTATGAGGGTGGGCAGACTCAGGTGACGAGGAGGGTCCTTGGGAGAGGAAGATGGCCCACGACTAGTCCATAAGGTGGAAGATGGCTGGTTCTAATCTCACTTCATATGGTATGTGACCAGAGGAAGTCAGCCAGGACGTGAGGCGACCGCTGTACCCTAGGGAGAGGTCAGGTCATGGCGTAGGCTGCCAACATTGTACTGTCATGTCGACTGACGCTACACCAACATCATGACTCCATGATAGATGATCCTACACCGTTACAGTTACAAGGCAGAATTACTCCTGCTGACGCGTAGCGTTACCCCCTACTACCTATATGTAGAGTTACCTCACCTCCTAATAAGGAGATACGTAGAATTGCCTCTCATCCTGGGTGGTAAAGTTACCCCTGTTTTTGATGACTAGGATTACCTCTGTTATGTGTAGAGCTCGTGTTGCGCTCAACCCACTAGTCTTCCCAACTCTCTTTAGTCATCACATGGACATCATCCGGCGGTCTAGGGTGAAGCAACCACCATTTCAGAGCAACAGACAGTATAGTTACCCCAAACTGTTTGTGCATAACAGGCCGACAGAGAGAGGTAAGGGTTGGTCTTATCATTGTCCCCCGGGTTCATAAGGTCTCACTTGACCTAACCCATCGACCTCAGATCGAGGCGGCTGATGCTTCACACAGGGGTCACAATGAGAGTCCGTAAATTGATATTTCAAGGAATCTGGGATTAATGAAGGTGCAACAATATTTTTTTCTTATTCATTACATTCTTCACTGTGCCCAGGACCTCTTCCACCTTATGACTCACTTCCGATTCCATGGTTCCATTCACTGTCACGTCCACTCCCAGGTATCTTAAGCAATCCATTTCCTCCAAATTTTCACCGTTCAGACACACACCAAGTGTCCTGTCTCTTTCTACTGCTAAAAGTAATAACACTGCTAATAACGTCCCATGTCCTTCCCAATAATTACGACCTGTCACATTTTAAAAGACAGGTTTTTCACTTCCTCAACTCGCATCCCCCGAGAGACAGTGGACCTGCTCCTCCCTCACCAGCCAGTCCATAAGCAGATTAAACAGCCATGATAACATAATACGCACCTTTTACAGACCCGAGTTCACCGCCTTGCTTTCTTGGAAGAAACTTCTTATTGCTTCTAGTAGCTTATCTTCTACACCATATTTTCGTAACACCCGCAACAAAGCATTTTTGTCAACCCTGTCGTATGCTTCCTCCAGGTTCATAAATGTGGTGAGAGGAATGTTGATTGAGTAAGAAATAGGATGAGAGAGAGATGCAGTAATAAGAGAATAGTTGGAAGATGTAACGAGGGTCAGCTGAAATGGTTAGGACATATGGAGAGAATGAGTAAGGGGAGGTTGACAAAGAGGATATTGTGTTGGAAGTGGAGGCGACAAGTAGAAGGGGGAATGCTAACTGGAAATGGAAGGATAGAGTGAAAAAGGTTTTTAGTGCTTTGGGGTTGCACGAGCGGTAGTGTGTAAGGCGTGCACGGGATAGAGTAAATTGGAGCGATGTGGTAATCAGGGGTCGACGTACTCTCCTTGGACTGAGCCAGGACATATGAAGCGGTTAAGGGAAACCACG
>JAUUDZ010071966.1:0-10028 GCA_032361705.1 Panulirus versicolor
GGTAAGGAGCGAGAATTTACAGAGCGCGTCTTGTCGCAAATTTGCGCCCCGATACTCTGTTCGCGCTAACCTGAGAGGTAAGGACAAATTTATTGAGCTCCTCTTGTCTCATTTTTGCCCTCCGACACTCTCTGCCCGCTAAACTGAGAGGTAAGGACCGGAAAAAAACCCAGAGCATCCGAGGCCAGTTTTGCCCTTCGACACTCTGTGCGCGCTAACCTGAGAGGTAAAGAGCGCAAATTTATGGAGCGCTTCCGGTTGCATTCTCGAGCTCCGACACTCTGTGTGCGCTAACCTGAGAGGTAAGGAGCGCAAATTTACGGAGCACTACTGGTGGCATTTTTGCGCTCCGACACTCTCTGCGCGATAACCTGAGAGGTAAGGAGCGCAAATTTAAAGAGCGCGTCTTGTCGCAAATTTGTGCCCCGATACTCTGTTCGCGATAACATGAGAGGTAAGGAGCACAAATTTATTGAGCTCCTCTTGTCTCATTTTTCCCCTCCGACACTCTCTGCGCGATGACCTGAGAGGTAAGACGTCCAAATTTACTTAGCGCTTTTTGTGGCAATTTTGCCCTCCGACACTCTTTGCGCGCTAACATGAGAGGGAAGGGGCGGAGAGTGATGGAGCGCATCCGAGGTCATTTTTACCCTCCGACACTCTGTGCGCGCTAACCTGAGAGGTAAAGAGCGCAAATTTACGGAACGCTTCCGTTCGCATTTCCGAGCTCCAACACTCTGTGCGCGCTAACCTTAGAGGTAAGGAACGCAAATTTACAGAGCACTACTGGTGGAATTTTTTGCTCTCCAACACTCTGTGCGCGATAATCTGAGAGGTAAGTAGTACAAATTTACTGAGCGCTTCTTGTGGCATATTTGCCCTCCGACACTCTGTGTGCGCTAACCTGAGAGGTAAGGGGCGGAAAGTGATGAAGCACATCCGAGCCATTTTTGCCCTCAGACAATTTGTGCGCGCTAGCCTGAGAGGTAAGGAGCGCAAATTTACAGAGCGCGTCTTGTCGCAAATTTGCGACCCGATACTCTGTTCGCGATAACCTGAGAGGTAAGGAACACAAATTTATTGAGCTCCTCTTGTCTCATTTTTGCCCTCCGACACTCTGTGCGCGCTAAGCTGAGAGGTAAGGACCGGAAAGAAACTGAGCGCATCCGAGGCCAGTTTTCCCCTCCGACACTCTGTGCGCGCTCACCTGAGAGGTAAAGAGCGCAAATTTACGGAGCGCTTCCGGTTGCATTCTGGAGCTCCGACACTCTGTGTGCGCTAACCTGAGAGTTAAGGAGCGCAAATTTACGAAGTACTACTGGTGGCATTTTTGCGATCCGACACTCTCTGCGCGATAACCTGAGAGGTTAGGAGCGCAAATTTACTTAGCGCTTCTTGTGGCATTTTTGCCCTCCGAGACTCTGTGCGCGCTAACCTGAGAGTCAAGGAGCGCAAATTTTTGGAGGGCTTCTAGTTAAAAATTTGTGCCCTGATACTCTGTGCGCGAAAACCTGAGAGGTAAGGAGCGCAAATCTGTGGAGCGCATGTGGTTGCATTTTTGCTCTCCGAAACTCTGTTCTCGCTAACCTGAGAGGTAAGGAACGGAAAGGGACGGATCGCATCCGAGGCCATTTTCCCCCTCCGACACTCTGTTTGCGCCAACCTTGGAGGTTAGGAGCGCAAATTTACGGAGCGCTTCCTGTCTCATTTTTGATTTCCGAAACTCTGTGCGCACTAACCTGACAGGTAAGGAGAGCAAATTTACGGAGTGCTTCTGGCGGATTTTTTGCGCTCCGACACTGTGCGGACGATACTGGCGTCGATAATTGTGAGGTGATCTTTCCATGTTACCTCCCGTGCAAGTAGGGTGAAACGGTTAGCTGAGTATTTTTTGCCACGTTTTTCAGCTCCGACACTGAATATCCCATAGGCTGAGAGATAAGGAGTGCAAAGTGACGGCACGTCTCCGGGACCATTTTTGCCCTCCGACACAATGTGGGTGAGAGGCCGAGAGGTAAGGAGCGAGAAGTAACGGAGATTCTCGGGTATCATTTTTGCCCTCAGACACTCTGTGCGGGGTAACCTGAGAAGTAAGGAGCGCAAAGTGACGGAGCCTCTCCGGGATCATTTTCGCCCTCCGACACTATGTGCTCGACAGGCCGAGAGGTAAGGAGAGAAAAGTAACGTAGCGTCTAGGGGAAAATCTTTGCCCTTCGACACTCTGTGCGAGGTAATCTGAGAAATAAGTAGCGCGAAGAGACGGAGTTGCTCCGGGCCCATTTTTGCCCTCCGACACTGTGGGCGCTAAGATGAGAGGTAAGGAGCGGAAATTTACGGAGCGCTTTTGGTGGCATTTTTGCCCCCCGACACTCTGTGCGCGCTAACATGAGAGGTAATGAGCGGAAAGTGACGAAACGCATCCGTGGCCATTTCTGCCCTCCGACACTCTGTGCACGCTAACCTAAGAGGTATGGAGCGAAAAGTGACAGAGCGCAACCAAGGCCATTTCTGCCCTCCGACACTCTGTGCGCGCTAACCTGAGAAGTAAGGAGCGCAAATTTACGGAGGTCTTGAGGTCGCAAATTTGCGCTCCGATACTCTGTGCGCTTTAACCTTAGCGGTAAGGAGCGGAAATTTACGGAGCGCTTCTGGTGGCATTTTTGCGCTCCGACAATCTGTGCGCGTTAACCTAAGAAGTAAGGAGCGGAAAGTGACCGACCGCATCCGAGGCCATTTTTGCCCTCCGACACTCTGTGCACGCTAACCTGAGAGGTAACGAGCGCAAATTTACGGAGCGCTTCCGGTCGCATTTTTGAGCTCTGACACTCTCTGCCCGCTAAGTTGAGAGAAAAGGAGTGGAAAGTGAGGGAGACCATTCCAGGCCATTTTTGCAGTGGACTATTTTTGCCCTCCAACGCTCTCTGAGCACTAACCTGAGAGGTAAGGAACGGAAAGTGACGGAGCGTTTCAGGTGGCATTTTTGCCCTCCGAGACTCTATGCGCGCTAACCTGAGAGGTAAGGAGCGGAAAGTGACAGAGCGCATTCGGGGCCATTTTTGACCTCTGAAACTCTGTGCGCGATAACCTGAAACGTAAGGAGCGGAAAGTGACCGAGCGCATCCGAGTCCTTTTTTGCCCTCCGACACTCTGTCGCGCTAAGCTGAGAGTTAAAGAGCGCATATTTACGGAGCACTTCTGGTCAAAAACTTGCGCTCCGGTACTCTGTGCGCGGTAACCTGAGAAGTAGGCAGCGCAAATTTATGAAGCGCTTCTGTTAGCATTTCTGCGCCCCGACACTCAGTGCGCGCTAACGCGAGACGTAAGGAACGGAAACTGACCGAGCGGATCCGAGGCCATTTTTGCCCTCCGAAACTCTGTGAGCGCTAACTTTAGAAATAAGGAGCGCAAATTTACGGAGAGCTTCTGATGACATTTCTGCGCTCCTACACTCTCTGAGCGCTAGCCTGAGAGGTATGGAGCGGAAAGTGACCGAGCTCATCCGAGGCCATTTTTGCCCTCCGACACTCTGTGCGAGCTAACCTGAGAGGTAAGGAGTGCAAATTTACGAAACGCTTCCGGTTTCATTTTCGAGCTCCGACATTCTGTGCGCGCTAACCTGAGAAGTAAGGAGCGCAAATTTACAGAGGCCTTATGGTCGCAAAATCTGGGCTTCTACAGTCTGTGCGCGTTAACATGAGAGGTAGGAGCGCAAATTTACGGACCAATTACGGTCGCATTTTTTAACTCCGACTCTCTCTGCGCGCTAACCTGAGAGGTAAGGAGCCCAAATTTACGGAGCTTTTTTGGTGTTATTTTTGCCCTCCGACACTTTTTACACGCAAACCTAAGAGGTAAGGAGCGCAAATTTACTGAGCGCTTCCGGTCGAATTTTTGAGCTCTAACACTCTGTGCGCGCTAACATAAAAAGTAAGGAGCTCAAATTTACAGAGCACTTCTGGTGGCATTTTCGCGCTCAGACACTCTCTACGCACTAACCTGAGAGGTAAGGAGCGGCAAGTGACCGAGCGCATCCGAGGCCATATTTGCCTTCCGACATTGTGTGCGCTAACCTGAAAGGGAAAGAGCGCAAATTTACGGAACGCTTCCGGTCGCATTTCCGAGCTCCGGCACTCTGTGTGCACTAACCTGAGAGGTAAGGAGCGCAAATTTACATAGAGTTTTTGGTGGCATTTTTGCCCTCCGACAATCTGTGGGCGAAAACCTGAGAGGTAAGGAGTGCAAATTTACTGAGCGCTTCTTGTAGCATTTTTGCCCTACGACACTCTGTGCGCGCTAACCTTAGAGGTAAGGGGCGGAAAGTGAGGGAGCGCATCCGAGGGCATTTTTGCCCTCCGACATTCTTCGCGCGCTAACCTGAGAGGGAAAGAGCGCAAATTTACAGAGCGCTTCTGGTTGAAAATTTGCGCTCCAATACGCTGTGCGTGGACACATGAGAGGTAAGGAATGCAAATTTACGGATCGCGTCTGGTGGCATTTTTACGCTCCGACACTCTTTACGCGCTAACCTGAGAGGGAAAGAGCGTAAATTTACGGAACGTTTCCGGTCGCATTCCCGAGCTCCGGCACTCTCTGTGCGCTAACCTGAGAGGTAAGGAGGGGAAATTTACATAGCCCTTCTGGTGGCATTTTTACCTTCCGACACTCTGTGCGCGAAAACCTGAGAGAAAAGGAGTGCAAATTTATTGAGCGCTTCTTGTGGCATTCTTGCCCTATGACACTCTATGCGCGCTAACCTGAAAGGTAAGGAGCGGAAAGTGATGGAGCGCATCCGAGTCCTTTTTTGCCCTCCGAAACTCTGTCGCGCTAAGCTGAGAGTTAAAGAGCGCATATTTACGGAGCACTTCTGGTCAAAAACTCGCGCTCCGGTACTCTGTGCGCGGTAACCTGAGAAGTAGGAAGCGCAAATTTATGAAGCGCTTCTGTTAGCATTTTTGCGCCCCGACACTCAGTGCGCGCTAACGCGAGACGTAAGAAACGGAAACTGACCGAGCGGATCCGAGGCCATTTTTGCCCTCCGACACTCTGTGAGCGCTAACTTTAGAAATAAGGAGCGCAAATTTACGGAGAGCTTCTGATGACATTTTTGCGCTCCGACACTCTGTGAGCGCTAGCCTGAGAGGTATGGAGCGGAAAGTGACTGAGCGCATCCGAGGCCATTTTTGCCCTCCGACACTCTGTGCGAGCTAACCTGAGAGGTAAGGAGTGCAAATTTACGGAACGCTTCCGGTTTCATTTTCGAGCTCCGACATTCTGTGCGCGCTAACCTGAGAAGTAAGGAGCGCAAATATACAGAGCGCTTCTAGTGGCATTTTTGCGCTTCGACACTCTGTGCGCGCTAACCTGAGAGGTAAGGAGCGCAAATTTACGGAGACCTTATGGTCGCAAAATTTGGGCTTCTACAATCTGTGCGCGTTAACATGAGAGGTAGGAGCGCAAATTTAGGGACCAATTACGGTCGCATTTTTTAACTCCGACTCTCTCTGCGCGCTAACCTGAGATGTAAGGAGCCCAAATTTACGGAGCTTTTTTGGTGTTATTTTTGCCCTCCGACACTTTTTACACGCAAACCTAAGAGGTAAGGAGCGCAAATTTATTGAGCGCTTCTTGTGGCATTCTTGCCCTACGACACTCTATGCGCGCTAACCTGAAAGGTAAGGAGCGGAAAGTGATGGAGCGCATCCGAGGCAATTTTTGCCCTCCGACACTTTGTGCGCGCTAAGCTGAGAGGTAAAGAACGAAAATTTAAGGAGCGCTTCTCGTAGCAAATTTGCGCCCCGATTCTCTGTTCCCGCTAACCTGAGAGGTAAGATGCGGAAATTTATTGTGCTCTTCTTGTGGCATTTTTGCCCTCCGACACTCTCTGCACGCTAACCTGAGATTTAAGGGCCGGAAAGTGACCGATCGCATTCCAGGCCATTTTTGATCTCCGACACTGTGTGCGCCCTAACCTGAGACGTAAAGAGCGCAAATTTACAAAGTGCTTCCGCTTGCATTCTCGAGCTCCGACATTCTGTGTGCGCTAACCTGAGAGGTATGTAGCGCAAATTTACGGAGCGCTACTGGTGGCATTTTTGCGCTTCGACACTCTGTGAGCGATAAGCTGAGAGGTAAGGAGCGCAAATTTACTTAGCGCTTCTTGAGGCATTTTTGCCCTCCGAGACTCTGTCCGCGCCAACCTGAGAGGTAAGGAGCGGAAAGTAACGGAGCACATCCGAGGCCATGTTTGCCCTCCGACACTGTGCGCGCAAACCTGAGAGGTAAGGAGCGGAAAGTGACGGAGGGCATCCGAGGCCATGTGTCCCCTCCGACACTTTGTGCGCGCTAACCTGAGAGGTAAGGAACGCAAATTTACATAGCGCTTCTGGTCGGATATTTGCGCCCCGATACTAAGTGCGCGCTAACGTGAGCGGTAAGGAGCGCAAATTTACGGATCGCTTCTGGTGCCTTTTTTGCGCTCCGACACTCTTTGCGCGCTAACCTGACAGGTAAGGACCGGAAAGTGACCGAGCGCATCCGAGGCCATTTTTGCCCTCCAACACTCTGTGCGCGCTAACTTGAGAGGTAAGGAGCGCAAAATTACGAAGCGCTTCCGGATGCATTCTCAAGCTCCGACACTCTGTGTGCGCTAACCTGAGAGGTGAGGAGCGCAAATTTTCGGAGCGCCACTGGTGGCATTTTTGCGGTCCGACACTCTGTGCGCGCTAACCTGAGAGGTAAGGAGCGCAAATATACAGAGCGCTTCTGGTGGCATTTTTGCGCTTCAACACTCTGTGCGCGCTAGCCTGAGAGGTAGGAGCGCAAATTTACGGACCAATTACGGTCGCATCTATTTAACTCCGACTCTCTGTGCGCGCTAACCTGAAAGGTAAGGAGCCCAAATTTACGGAGCTCTTCTGGTGGTATTTTTGCCCTCTAACATATTTTGCGCGCTAAGCTAAGAGGCAAGGAGCGCAAATTTACGGAGCGCTTCCGGTCGCATTTTTAAGCTCCGACACTCTGTGCGTGCTAACATGACAGGTAAGGAGCGCAAATTTACAGAGCACTTCTGGTGGCATTTTCACGCTCCGAAAATCACTACGCGCTAACCTGAGAGGTAAGGATCGGAAAGTGACCGAGCGCATCCGAGGCAATTTTTCCCCTCAGACACTCTGTGCGGGCTAACCTGAGAGATAAGGGGCGCAAATATACGGAGGGCTTCTGGTGGTATTTTTGCGCTCCGACACTCTGTGCACGCTAACATGAGAGGTAAACGAGGGCAAATTTCCTGAGCTTCTTCTGGCATTTTTGCCCTACGAGAATCTGTGCGCTCTAACCTTAGAGGTAAGGAGCTGAAAGTGACGAAGGGAATCCGAGTTCATTTTTGCCCTCCGACACTCTGTGCGCGCTAACCTGAGGGTCAAAGAGCGCAAATTTACGGAGCGCTTCTGGTTGAAAATTTGCGCTCCGATACTCTATGCGCGCAAACCTGAGAGGTAAGGAGGGCAAACTTACGGATCGCTTCTGGTGGTATTTTCGCGCTCCGACACTCTCTACGCGCTAACCTGAGAGATAAGGAGCGGAAAGTGGCCGAGCGCATCCGAAGCCATTTTGGCAATCCGACAATCTGTGTGCGCTAAACTGAGAAGTAAAGAGCGCAAATTTTCGGAGCGCTTCCGGTCGCATTTTCGAGCTCCGACACTCTGTGTGCGCTAAACTGAGAGGTAAGGAGCGCAAATATAAAGAGCGGTTCTGGTGTCGTTTTTGCGCTCTGATACTCTGTTCGCGATAACCTGAGAGGTAAGGAGTACAAATTTACTGAGGTCCTCTTGTGGCATTTTTGCCCTCAGAAACTCGTTGCGCGCTAACCTGATAGGTAAGGAGCAGAAAGTGATGGAGCGCATCCGAGGCCATTTTTGCCCTCCGACAATATGCGCGCGCTAACCTGAGAGGTTAGGAGTGGAAAGTGAGGGAGCGCATCCGAGGCCATATTTGCCCTCCGAAACTTTTTGCTTACGGTTACATTCTCGAGCTCCTACACTCTGTGTGCGCTAAAGCGGGAGGTAAGGATCGCAAATTTACGGAGAGCTAATGGTGGCATTTTTGCTCTCCTACACTCTGTGCGCAATGACTTGAGAGGTAAGTAGCGCAAATTTACTGAGCGCTTTTTGTGGCATTTTTGCCCTCCGAGACTCTGTGCGCGCTAACCTGAGAGGTAAGGAGCGGAAAGTAACGGAGCGAATACGCGGCCATTTTTGCCCTCCGACACTCTCTGGAAGCTAACCTAAGAGTCAAGGAACGCAAATTTTCGGAGCGCTTCTGGTTGAAAATTTGCGCTGCGATACTCTGAGCGCGAAAACCTGAGAAGTAAGGAGCGCAAATTTACGGATCGCTTCTGGTGGCATTTTCGATTTCCGACACTCTATGCGCGAACCTGATAGGTAAGTAGAGGAAAGTGACCGACCGCATCCGAGGACATTTTTGTCCTCCGACAATCTGTGTGCGCTAACCTGAGAGGTAAAGAGCGCAAATTTTCGGAGCGCTTCCGGCCGCATTTTCGATTTCCGACACTCTGTGTGCGGTAACCTGAGAGGTAAGGAGTGCAAATTTACTGAGCTCTTCTTGTGGCATTTTTGCCCGCCGACACTCTGTGCGCGCGGGCAAAAACCTAACCTGAGAGGTAAGGAGCGTAAAGAAAAGGGGCGCATCCGAGGCCATTTTTGCCCTCCGACAATCTGCGCGCTAACCTGAGGGGTTAGGAGCGGAAAATGAGGGAGAGCATCCGAGGCCATTTTTGCCCTCCGACACTTTGTGTCCACTAACCAGAGAGGTAAAGAGCGCAAATTTACGTAGCGTTTCTGGTCGCAAATTTACGCCCCGATACTCTCTGCACGCTAACCTGAGAGGTAAGGAGCGCAAATTTACTGAGCGCTTTTGGTTGCATTTTTGCCTTCCGACACTGTGCGCGCTAACCTGAGAGGTAAGGAGCGGAAATTGACGGAGGGAATCCGAGGCCATGTGTGCCCTCCGATACTCTGTGCACACTAACCTGAGATTCAAGGAGCGCAAATTTATGGAGGGCTTCTGGTTGCAAATTTGCGCTCCGATACTCTGTTCGCGCAAACCTGAGAGGTAAGGAGCGCAAATTTAGGATCACTTCTGGTGGCATTTTCGCGCTCCGACACTCTCTACTCGCTAACCTGAGAGATAAGGAGCGGAAAGTGACCGAGCGCGTCCGAGGCCATTTTGCCCTCCGACACTCTGTGCGCACTTACCTGAGAGGTAAAGAGCGCAAATTTACGGAACGCTTCCGGTCGCATTTCCGAGCTCGGACACTCTTTGTGCGCTAACCTGAGAGGTAAGGAACGCAAACTTACAGAGCGCTTCTGTTGGCATTTTTGCGCTCCGACACACTGTGCGCGATCACCTGAGAGGTAAGGAGTACAAATTTACTGAGCGCTTGTTATGGCAATTTTGCCCGCCGACACTCTGTGGAAGCTAACCTGAGAGGTAAGGAGCGGAAAGAGATGGGGCGCATCCGAGGCCATTTTTGCCCTCCGAAAATCTGCGCGCGCTAATATGAGAGATTAGGAGCGGAAAGTAAGGGAGCGCATCCGAGGCCATTTTTGCTCTCCGACACTTTGTGTCCGCTAACCTGAGATGTAAGGAGCGCAAATTTACAAAGCGTTTCTGGTCGCAAATTTACGCCCCGATACTCTCTGCACGCTAACCTGAGAGGTAAGGAGCGGAAATTTACAGAGCGCTTTTGGTTGCATTTTTGCCTTCCGACATTTTGCGCGCTAACCTGAGAGGTAAGGAGAGGAAAGTGACGGAGCGAACCTGAGGCCATGTTTGCCCTCCGACACTCTGTGCCCGCTAACCTGAGAGTCAAGGAGCGCAAATTTACGGAGCGCTTCTGGTTGCAAAGTTGCGCTCCAATACTGTGTTCGCGCAAACCTGAGAGGTAAGGAGCGTATATTTACGGATCTCTTCTGGTGGCATTTTCGCGCTCCGACACTCTCTACTCGCTA
>JAUUDZ010071977.1:0-10028 GCA_032361705.1 Panulirus versicolor
ATAACCTTACCAACCAGTCAACAATACAGTCACCCCCTTTTTTAATAAATTCCACTGCAATACCATCCAAACCCGCTTCCTTGCCGGCTTTCATCTTCCACAAAGTATTAACTAAAAATTTTCCTAAAGGTAAAACATTAATCAAAAAATTTCCAACAAGTATAAAAGAGAAATATCTTTAAACTTTAAGCACGTACCTCACTCTGGTAAGAAATTTCCTAGGCATCTTTTATAGCATCTTAAGTATTAGTAGATAAATATGAAATTTTTCATTGAAGAAAATAAAAATCAGAAGAAAATATATGCTTGCAAACATTCAAATACCTACCGATTCTTCAGTGATCAAAAATGAGAGACTAAGATTGCTTTAGTAAACCAATCTCCAAAAACACTTTCTGTTCAATTAAATAGCATAAAATGTTGATCAAAAACACTATCTAAAACAAAATCTCGACTGTAATGCTTTTCATTCAAAATTGTGTGAATCATTTCACATTTTAAAGTAACACATTACATGCAAATAAAGTAAATAAAATCCGAGATTAATTTGCAAATTGCTTGATGATTTCTGCTGCCATGTGTCAAATGAGCAAGCTGCCTACATAAAATGCAAATACACCTCCTTTCAGTTCAAATAAATACCTGACTTAAGCTGATGTTCTATGCCTGTTTTGTAAATGTGGATATCACAAAAGAATTTCATGCAAGTTCCATGTCTTATATTGCAAACTTTACAATATCAAATACAAAAGTTAGCTTTAAACTGCTTCGTGATTCCTAATACTGAGCGACAGTTGTGTTGACTGCCTGCATAAGAGGCAAACAATTTCTCAGTCTAAAAGGAACAATATCAGAACTGAAATGGTGATGCTATATGCCTGTTGTGGAAATATTGGTATCATAGTTTCGTGTACATTTCAAATCTCTTACTGGAAACTTTACAGTACCAATTCATTACAAGTGTTGGCTTATCAATTAGCTACATGAGCAGTGTCAGATCATCATATTCTAATTTACATAAACAATCCTATTCATAAGGATTGAAAACCTGTGGTAAATCAGCATATCAACATGGAGAAAAATATACACCATATTTTTCAAACAAAACTAACATATACTAATGTTTCCTGGTGACCTCTCAGCAGAACAAGACTGACTGATAACTCTTTACAAGTGAAAATCAGAAACTTTTTAAAAAATGTAGCATTTTTAAAAAATGGTTATCTCCTACACCTTGGTATACTGGTTACCCAACCAAATTATGTATGACATTTCTTAACTTTATAATTACTTTCCTTATTCAGTTTTCTTGTGTCTAACTGGAAGAATATCCTAATCCTCTGTTTATATGTATTAATATCACAAGAATTCTGATGCAAATAAACTCTAAAACAAGTCCACATAACACATAAATATCAATATTCTATATTTTGAACAAACAAAGCTGTAATCTTTATTATCCGACATAAACATCTGTAAACTATCCAATATGCTTATTTACCCACATACAAAAGTTAATGGCCTATGTGGAATCTTCCTTCTGTTTCACTGCTCACAGACAGTCTGATAAACATGTCTAAAAAGCATTTTCTAAAAAAATACAAATTTTTCTTATATATTCCAATTCGATATGTGTGTGAGGCATGTAAGGGCAGGGATAAGTGGAGACTCTTTTGCTATGTCCACCCACTTAATGGGAGTTCCCAGATGGATGGGGCATCAGGGATATGGATAAACAGATTCAGTGTCTAGTAAACTATCCAATTCTCATGTTCATAACTCAGAATTTGACTATAAACCTGGTGACAATATCTTACCATGATTTGTGGAGACAGATAACGATTATTGGATTATGAACTTATTTTTCCTGGGGCATCTAGCCTTCGGTGAGATGAATGTTGATGATTATAATGTTATTATGGAACTGGCTGAAAACCTAATTTGCATACTCTAAACAATATCTCAAGATAAAGTTGAGAGGTAAAGATAAAATTTTCTTAAAAGCATACATGGTATCCACTAATCTAGAAATTGCTTGCCAGAAACATCTGGAAAAGTTAAAAAAAAATTTAATAAAAGCAAAATAACTGTATTCTTAAATGCCTTCGACTAACTCACTCATTCCATTTCTAATCAAAGGTAAATATGCTGTTAAGCAGTTATCCATTCAGTTCACATAAAATCAGTGCCTGTGCTATCCATACCATGCTTAGCCTGTCACTGACACACAGTCCACTCTATGGCTAATGTTTGTATCTGAGAAATCAACAAAATGAAGTTCTGAGATAGACTTTTTTTTTGGGGGGAGCATGTTTTTTCATGCATTCCTGACATTCAAAGTGAGATGGTATTAACAGTGACCAGTAAAAAAACTGATTCATGAATATAGAGTCCAACTGTGAGACAGAAACATGATCATTTTCCCATTTACTGTTTCCTGTCCTCTTACTCTAATCAATCAGCTCCCATCTAATAAATACAATTTTGGCATCTACACCTCAGGTCAATTAAGTGTGTAGCACAAGACTTTACATTATAAGATCAACTGCACCTGTAGAGTCTTGGACTTGAGTCCCTAAATTTTTTAATGCTATATAAATATTAAGGATTCTTGCCTTCACAACTAACCTGTAAAAACTTGTAAAAACTTTACATGCATTTCTGATATCACAAAATAACTTATGTATGTTGGTAACAGCATACTGGATACAGACACTTTTTCCTTTTGCCAAAGTTTTCATAATCAACATATATTCACTAATTCTTCAGTAAATCTTAATGCTTATATGTCACTGGTATCATGATGATCATACAATAAAAAGATAAATCAATGCCTGTTAAATAAAGAGGGGAATGAAATCAAACAGAAAATATCTACTATTTCATACAGTACCTACAGAATCAACAGAAGAACTACTTGACGGAAGTCAGATAAAGTTTGATTGAGTTAAATGCAAACTAGTGATAAAATCAATTTGGAGCAAAATAGCCAATGTTTTCCAGACTAAGTGGCAATTATTTCAAAATGATTTCAAAACAAAAACATGACATCAGTGTGGAGTGAAGCTCGTTCAATATTTCCCTACATAATGTAGTTTTGCTAATTCTGTAGTTTTCTAAACAAAGTTCTTCCTTTTAACTTAAACAATGCAGAATTCAAGAAAAAATCAAATGAACTGAGATTGCTAAATACAGCTGCCTGTTTACAGCTAAAAAAGAAAAAAGTAACTATAATATTCCATGATTTAAGCTAAATCAAAAGACCTTTGTATTTTCAACAATCAATGTGCTCATTACCGAAAGTTAGTAATATCCAGTCCATTAAGGGCTGGGGATTATGGACCAGTTATCAAACTCCATGATGAAAAAACATTTACAACACTACAAATCCAAAATTATTATCCTTCCATTTCAAAGCATCACAGGAGACATTGGTGAGGGGGGCTATCTGACTGGATATTCAGAAGAAAAAGTGGTTATCATCTGAAGCCAAATAATAACCTACACACATATCATATTACAAGCACGTGTTATAAAATGGCCCTGAGTGTCAAATCACCGTAACAAAAAAGTGTGACCCAATCTGCAATCTTAATGATATGATGCAAAATCTAGAGGGAAACTCACCCCTGCTAATATGCACAACATCTTAAGACTGATTACTGGGCAAATATTCACTATGTCCGAGTGGTAAAGATGTCTCACTCACACCCGGGGACAGATACACAAGTACTACCAAACCAGGCAACCAGCCCCCCTGCCCTATGAAGGGGCACATTCTGGGAGCATGAGGGTTTGGCAACAATTATACTCTACAGTGGGATTTTTCTGTACCATATAAATCCTATAAAACATGTTATAAGGTTATCATCATCATCCATCTAAATTTCCTTGAAACTGGATAAATACTGAGAAAAAAATTCAAAGGTTTTCTAGCATTGTGATTTTCATAACCCATTTCCCCCTACTCCTCACTGCACCTCATTGTGGGCACCTAAGGTTTACTCAAATATAAGGGAAGCTGCAGCATAGGACACAGAAGAATCTGAGGAAGTATAGCAGCGTGATGATTGGGCATATTGTAAGAATTTGAGCAACATTCGGTGCCCATTGCTTGTCTTCTGCAGGGTTGCAACAGCCTGCAAAAAAGTAAGACATGAGTTTGGTAAAATTGATAGTCAGTGCCTAAAGTTTTATTTCAACCTACAACATTAACTTTTTCTTTTAAATCAAATGAATGCAATAACAGTGAAAAACTTTGGAGGCTTCCTATATGGTTCAACCACATCTGATAAAACTATTTTGTCTAATATTCATCCAATGTTTCTCTATCTAATATTAAAGTCTGTGCATAACCCAGTGCTCAGTAAGCACATATTTCAATCCTTTAACTTCCTTCTTTCACACACTGTTCATCTGCTACTTTGGTTACCACACTCCCAACCCTCTCAATCAAATACACTTTAAGTCAATCTTTTATCCAACTACTTATGTTGGTATAACTTTACAATTTTCATATCCATTTATCAATGTCAATACTACTTTGCCATTCTCAAACATTATTAGCCTCTCCTGAAAGTTTATATCTCTCATGCTTGCTTTCTTACTTCTCTTTCCGAGTCTCCCAAATTCCTAACAATCAATCCTTATCTAGAATACCGGGGTCGACGTGCTGTCAATGGATTGAACCAGGGAAGGTGAAGCATCTGGGTAAACCACAGAAACTTTTGTGGGGCTTGGATGTGGAAAGATAGCTGTGGTTTCAGTGCATTACACATGACAGCTAGAGACTGAGTGTGAACGAATGTGGCCTTTGTTGTCTTTTCCTAGCGCAACCTTGTGCACGTGCGAGGGGAGGGGGTTGTCATTTCATGTGTGATGGGGTGGTGGCAGGAATGGATGAAGGCAGCAAGTATGAATATGTACATTAGTATATATGTATATGTCTGTGAATGTATATGTATGTATATGTTGAAATGTATTGGTATGTATATGTGCATGTGTGGGCGTTTATGTATACACATGTGTATGTGGGTGGGTTGGGCCATTCTTTCGTCTGTTTCCTTGCGCTACTTTGCTAACACGGGAAACAGCAACTAATAATAATAATAATAATAATCATAATAATAACAACCCATTTTGAAGAGAAAATAATTTTTTTTCATCAAACCCCTTCACTTATCAAACTATGTTCTAGCTAAGCATCTGTTTAAACTGTACTTTCAAAAATCATTATGTTTGTAACAAAATATTTTGTGATAATTTACCTATATGCATGTTTAAAAAGATGGAAACAAAGAAGGACATCTTCGATGAAAGTGTGTAAGGAAAGGAGTTAATATCTACAGAAATAAGGTATAAATAAAAGCAATACTATAATAAAACAAAACACTAGTCAACCCATTTAATTCTTAATCCAAGTAAGAACATTAATACTGTAGCTGGATGGAGTATACAGACACTCTCTGACTTATGTAAGGGTTACATTCCCATTAACAGTGCCTCAGTTGAAACTGCCACAAGTCAAAAAGCATGCAATTTCACTCAAAATCCCTTCATCTAGAATAGATGAGTCTCCATTCCCCAGGTATTAGTTAATTTTCTCAGGTGTTCCATTGAACAGGTGCCTTTCTTCCATTGGTACTGTACTCTAAACACTCTAGTACACTTGCCAACCACATTACATCACTTACAATGCCCTAAACTCCAGACTGCAACACCAACACACTTAAAACAACACCACAGTGAGCAACAGAAATATGGGAAATAAATAATGAACTACAAAAAGGAAACATGAGAAAGAAATTATCAAACTAAAAAAAAATCATTTACCTTAATCCAAGCTCATGCCAGACAGAACTGTCTGCTAACCTTAGCGTTTCTTTATAATTTTTATTTTCATCTATCAATCAATCACTTAACATTTATGACAAGGTACTCCACTCTCATTATTGCTCAGTCATTTTCCATTTGTTTTGAACAAAAAATAAGAGTGATGTTTACACTGTCACTGAAAGTTCCAAAACAATATGGTGATGTGCAGTGAACCACTGTAACCGTGGCACTGTTTGTGTAAGACGTGCCTTGGAAAGAGGATGCTTACTAATGCATCCCTCTGCTGTATTCCTTCATGCATGTTACTTAGCTTTTCTGTTACAAAAGCAAATTTTTGTCTTTTAAAAATACTTTATTTGAATTATATGAGAACTTGTGTAAAGCTGGATTTTCATAAGTCAAATCTTCCATAGGTCAGAGAGTGTCTGTAAAACCAGGTAGTTGGCAGATGTAGGCCTGACACCTTCACAATTTGTGGTCCTGAGGCAGTGAGGAGTGTAGGATAATTTCCCACTCTATCACTGAATAATGCAGTTCTGATCTTCTGAGACACTGACTCAGTACAATAATTCAACACCTGGAAAAATGTATGCCTTGACTGGAACTAAGTCAAACTCTGTTTTTTCCAAACAATGGGAGTTTCCCAACATTAGATCACCAGATCAAAGACATTTCACTGTACCCCATTGTAAACATTTTCTAAAAAGTTTAACTTTTCTTCAAATTCTGGTAAATGCAAATACTGACACTTTCACATAGCATTTGTCTATCAGCGCATCTGTATATGAAAACAAACATGATGGTTCAGTCCTCAGATGCTCATTCCTACTTTTTGCATTGGAGCTAAGTACTGAAGATTTGCTTCATTGTAAGTGCATCATAGCCCAGTTAAAATGAGTTACAAGTGCCCAGCAGTATAACAGTGTTGTGAATTAGATGACTGCAAGTTACTAAGAGAATTAACTTATATATTCAGACTTTATGCTTTGATAAAATATCAGAATCCTTGGAAATGTTTACTACCTATAATATGGAAAAATCACTGGATCAGCAAATGCTTGGTCCCAACCATATTAAACTAAAAGATAATAAAGATTATCTACTGTATCTTCAATTTTGGAACAATTATAACACTATCATTTTTCCCCCAGGCATCAGTACACAGTTGAATGATCAGGCAAGAATACAAGCATAACCAGGCACACACTGATGGTCATATGTAACAAAATTAAATATCTCGATAAGGGTCATGCCATTCATAAATCTACATTACTATATATAATACTGGTTTTACCTAATCCCTTGCACATTGATCTCAGCCAATCAAAGAATGTCTCAGCAAGGCACTAATTCCCTATCAATAGGAGAATGCAACCAAATGTAATTTTCATAATACATCAGTTCATCCCTGAGAGGAGAGTGACACTGTATATTAAATGATTTGGGCAAGGTTAAACAAAATTGGAAAAATTAAGAAATGCTGAAATGAAAATAATGGAATTGCAGAAGTGTACAAAAAGTTAATTAGAAGCATGAACAAAATCCAAAGGTTCCACTTCCATATATCAACATAAAGAAAGAAAAAATAGAAACTGGACCTTTGAAAGAGGGAGTTAGTTAAGAAATTCCCCCAGATAGAACTGTCAAAATACTATCTAACCAGTACAAGTTTGTTATCAGTACAAAAGGAGGGAAAACATAAATAAAGAATATTCAATCTCTCTGATAAGCATGCCCTTAAAAATATTATCACGTCATACAATGGGACATAATCACAACAAATGACCAACTTAGAGAGGTCAGCACTGGATCTTACGAAATCCCAGCTACATTTTTTGAAAAGATAAAGATGACAATAGCAAACCTATGTTGTTATTGAGGCCAAGCACATATCAATCCTGATTAGCAGATATACACAAAATGGCAGTCAACAACAATAAACAACAGGAACTCAAATTCCTGCCTAATCAATATAGACAAATTAGCCTAACACTGCATATAATCAAAGATTATGAGAGAATGATAAAAAAAAACACATTAAGGAGCACCATAAATGAAGTCCTACATGGATCTGTGCCAGGTGAAGTAGCACAAATGCAATTACTAGTTCACTACAAAAACTTCGATCCAACAAAGAAAATGGACACTCTTCTAGATTTTGCTATAAGTATTCAACAAAGTAAACTAAGGATTGTTAATTAGAGAAACTGACAAAAAAACTGAAAGAAAACTAAATAGAGTTTTTAACTAGCAGAAAATCTAAAGTGGTGGCAACTGAAACCATCTCTAACAAAGATGATAGTGTATCAGGTGTACCACAAAGGATGGCATCAGCTTCAACACTCTTGGTAATTGTGATTTTTTGATAGAGACAGAGATGTAAGGGGAGGCATACTCATGTGCTTTGAAGATAACACAAGAGCAAGTACAACACTTTGATCAGAATATCTATATAAACTACAGGAAGAGCTGAACATAATCTAAAAGTGGTCAGAAGAGACCTTAATGGAATCTACTGAAGTGAAATTTGAGCAAATTAGTGACAGGAAGATTAACAATGTAACAATGTCTTCCTACAAAGGGCCTACATGGAGAGAAACAGACAGTGAAGAAAATGTCAACACTTATGAGTTATTACCCATGAGAAACTCGAGTTACAGAACCACATTAATAAGACAGTGCTTCCATGCCAAATGACAACAACTTTAACAGTAATGCTAATAATGAAAATGTTTAACTTATATGCAAGAAGCAAAATTTGATACTGCTGAGTTGTAAGGTCACCAGTGAAACAGATGGAAATAAACAAGCTGGAAAGAACAAAGAGATGCTTCTCAAGCAAAACTAATGGTCTAGAGCATATTAACTAATATGAAAAGTTAAAAGAGCCTGAAATCTACAAACTACAAAGAAGGGAGAGATGTGTGATAATATATGCCTGTCAGCAAATATAAGGCATAAAAAAATAATGTTTTAAATCTGGAAGTACCTCAGTAAGGAAAAAACAGCAATATCAAGTTGGGAACAATTCCCGGGAATATATAAAAAAAAATCACTCAACAATGTAACAGTGTCCTGCAAAAATGATGGAAACATTATTTCTTTTATTACCAGGAGATATAAATGGCATGGATGGAGTGACTACAAAACACTAAAGAGAAAATTTAACTCATGGCTGAAGTCAGACCCTGATGAGCCTTGGAATGACAATGAGTGACAACAGAAACACTATTTCAACAAGCAAAACATAAGGAGAGCACTATATCACAGCCCTGCCATTCTAGCAAAACCTCATCATATGTTTTTGCAGGTAGATATATAGATACAGTGACCTCTTAATCTGCTACAGGAAAGGTAATTTTTGGAACCAAATAAACCATATATGTGGAAATAATATGGAATTTCTAACTAAGCTGACCTCCATCCAATAATATTTTTCATTAACCCCAATTTGAATGGACAAATCAGCAATATCATCCTTTCTATGTCACTAGTTCCAAACAATTTTAAATTGAATTACATTAGAGCCTGAGTACCTTTTTAAGGTTATGCTACCACTGGGCTCAAATCTAATAATGCAGTTAATCATTATGATCCACAACTGGTAACAAAATTTTACTCTTCCCGTGCATTTACAAATCCTTCAAGGATCCTTGTTTTATTGATTTAAAACCTTGAGAACGTCACCACCACTAGAAAAATGGATAGGACAATTTTGAGCCTGAACCCAAATAGAAGGGCCACACTGCAACTGTATAGGATCCCAAATGAAAAGAAGAAATGACATGTTGTTCAGTTGTGTTGGATTTGTTTCAGAAAGAAAGAAAAAGTTTTTTTCAAAAGCCTCAAGTACAGTATAAGGTAGACAAATGAATATACCACATTCAAAAGGGCCTTACTGAAAGTGTATGGGATTCCACATAACAAGAGGAAATAACATATTATTTGATTGCGCTGGATTTGTTTTAAAATGAAAATTTAGGGTCTTTCAAAGCCTCAAGTACTCTATATGGCTGATGAAAATACCACATTCAACTCTGCTACACAAGCAAATCTCTAGAAAAGGCAAAAGCCAAAGCTAATCCCCAATACATGGGAAAGTACATATGCTGAAAGGACACTATCCTCAAAACTCTTTCTGGTTTTCCCAGAAAAGCAGGCTTCTTCATGATTGTCGCTTGGGATGGTTGATA
>JAUUDZ010071999.1:2522-20390 GCA_032361705.1 Panulirus versicolor
TGTGGTATAGGGGGATGCAGCATGCAGGTAAAAAGCTGAACCAGGGCAAGTGTAGCAGTTGATATAAACAGTGGAGTTATCTGTATCAATAAAGCTGGGTTGTGGATGGTAGACTGGCTCTGGTATATACTATTTGGCAGTTTGAGACTGGACATGTGAAAATGGGACCATATGTTCACCTGTTCCTTGATGCTTTCTTGTGAAGGCAGGAAAGATAATTACCTACATCAAAACCCTTTACCATTACTAAATTTCAACTGCTTAAGATTAAAAAGATTTAATGATAAATATCTTGTATAACAATATTAAAGACAAAGTAATATTTTAGGAAACTGGAGATGAAAAGAATATCTCAATATTCCGTCTTAAAAGGAATTATAATAATTCAGTTCCAGAGACACAAAATATTTATTTCACAGTGTCAGACTTTTATTGCCCATTAAAGAACTTACTGCCTACACCAATAAATGAATACAAATTCCTTTGACAATCATAAAGTAATTCCAACAATACTAGTAATGATACACTTTGCTTGACATAAGAGGGGTCAGCTGAAAAAATATGGATTAATACAAAGGATAACTTAACTTGATATATAGACCATATATCATGTATTCACAAAACCACTGCTTAGGAATGAGAAAGATGAAATATAATAGATCATGCAAGAGCAGTGAAAACAATGTACTTTTGAAGGAGCCACGAAAATATCAATATTGTATCCTTTTTCACCATAAGTGACACTAACATGGTCCTTTTATACCATGGTTGATATACATATCAAATCTTATCAAAAACTTAGTGAACTGAAATTCCTTTAATAAAGAATATAAAGATATATAATAGTGATTCTGACAACCTTACCAAAAATAATGCACTGTTAAAAAACACTAAAGAGATGAAAAGAAATTTAGCCCTGTGCACTACATGAACTAACCGAAAAGTCCTATTAAAGTAAGAGCAAAGCAAAAATTTTCTTCAAAGGATCTCATGTAATACACATTAATAATCACTAATGAGATATGAAATTAGCATAAAAAAAGAGTACCTGAAAAAACTTATTAACAAAGAGCAGTGCACAATTTTCAAGGATGTCTTTTGTTCTTGATATTACTATTACTGACAGAGGGAAAGGTGAACATATACTGTAAAATCCACAACTTTGCAAACCACACATTATGAAAAGAGGAAACATATTAGGCCACTTAACTGCTGTCCTGTTTGTCAGACATCAACACTCTGCAAAAGGATGGGTAGACTCATTATATTCCAAAGGCTGATATATGCCTCAAACAAATAATTCACTCAAGTAAGCACAAGCTTGGATTCATATAGGTTCTTGCCTTACAGTATATTCTGAGATATAGGCAAATACCACTAACAAGATGGACAGTCCTGGTACTATTTACTTGTATTTTTACAAAACTTACTACATCTCTAAAGAATTCAAGTGCAAAAATCAATACTGTTGGGGGTTATAGGGAAGGTCCGAAACCATCAGGTTCTTTCTAGGTGAAAAAGGGTTTGATTTAGTAAAGTTTCTGAGAAACTGGTGACTTGAGAGGAAGTCTTGCAAGACAGTGCCTACTCCAGAGGTAAACTTTCAACAGTAATAACACAATACACAAGAATGAAAAGACATGAGAGATGAGAAATTTTATTGACTGATAAACTTTGAGAATGGGGTATCACATGCCACTTTGTAGTTACGTGTGAAAAGGAATATCATTGGTCTCAATTGGTATATTAAGCCTTTCACTACAGCAGTCCTAATATATAATGTATAATGTCTATGTGGGACTTTGTGGTTACATTTAAGATCATATATTTTGACAAAATGAAAAATTCAACCAAATAACATGAAATTTACATGTGCCATGAACCCTTCGACTTATTATACTCTCTTGCCAGGCATATGAGGTACATGTACTCCAAGAGTATTTTAGTGAGAGATTCAGTATTTTGTAAAGTGTTCTGCTCACAAACAAATATGATGAGTAAAACTTTTCATCGCTAATATCTATTATCTTACAAGTGGCACACATTTCTTGCAATGTCTCTCTGACATCTTGTAGGATGACCAATGTTAGGAAACAATTTTGGCTTTAGCATGTGGCAGCATTGCATAGCATGCCACTACAATTCACCTCAAGGCAAAGGTAATTGATTAAGGGATTTCAATAGAATATGGCCCACAAGGAGATAAAGAAACAGCCTATGCATCCCAGCCACAGTGAATGGGTTAAGGGGACCAAAAAAGAACAATAATGTCTGCTAAAGTGTTTCCCTGTTCATGTGCAAGTAGTTAAGATTTAACAATAAAGCAGTAAATCATAATAAGAAAAGGATAGGAACGAGACAATATGAAACATATGCAAGAGAAATAATCCAGAACAATGTAATCTCTTCCTGATTCTACCTTGCTCATGTGGGAAATAACAAACACATACGAAAAAAAAATCTACAAAATGAAGGACAATCAAGATTTGTGGAGATTAAGCGGCATTCACATGCCTGAAACATGTTTAAATCAAGTATAATAAGTCATAATGAACCTACTTCATGTAAATCCTATTGGTTTACTTTGCTCCTTAAATATATGTCATTACATAACAGCAGTGCATACATCAAAACTATGTTGCAATGGACTGTCACAGAAAATTAACAGTTGTAATGATCACTAACCTTTCATTATGATGAGAATGGACATGCTCAGTCTTCTAGAACAGTGCACTTCTTATACTTATGTATCTGACCAAGATAAAAGTTGATCTTATTGTATTCCTGAGAAAGAAACCACTCTCCATTAATTCAGTTAAGACTGCTCACACTTTCAGCACATTTCCCCAACTAAAGCATCGTTGTTCATGAGGAAAATATCAGAACATGCTGATGCACGTCAAGAGCTGAACCACTTGCATATGAAGTCCTTGTAGCATCCCATTAATAACCAATGTGTTATTTCCTGGCCAAGACCACATACGTCCATTTTTGATAACCAAGCGTCCCTTCTGTCCTAGGAAGGTAGCAATACAAACAAGGAAACACTGCCTTTATTTGTGCTAATCCACTCTATAGCTGTGTTGTGTGGAGGACCAAAGTGTAAGCCTACAATCTGCAGCCAAACCTCGCACACCATTCTGTTTTAATTTATATGCTTCATATACCCTGGTTCAGCCCAGCAAGTTGCCATACTTAAACTAAACCAATCCAGTGCATTCCATTCTATGTTCATCTCTCAAGCACCTGACTGTTCAAGCCCCAGTACTGTCAAAGCCTTCTTCATTCTATGCTTCCATCATCATTTCGGTCTCCCTATCTACATTGATCTTTCCTCTTCTGACCCACTGACCGTCATTACTTATCCTCTTATGTTCAAACATCCAAGCACACTGGCACTTTCTTGAACTGCACTTACCACCACACTTCACTCTTGTATCTTATCGCCACCAAGCACATTAATATCAGGGGAAGAGGAACATCAGTACTTATACCTTTCTCAGGTATGTCAACCAGAAAACATCAAATATAATATCCCACTTGGAAAAAGTGATCATGTAGTGCAAGTACTACAGTTTAGTAAAAGAACAAAGAATGAAACCAGTGAAGAAACCATTCCATAGAAAGAGAAACATTAGTGATAACCATGCAGAGCTGTCATTTCCATTAGTCACCTGAAAGATGGAAATCCATATTACGACTGTTCCAGGAAATTTTCCGAAATTTACAATGAAAGGGGTCTACAGCTGCATACCATTAGCTGGAAATAGTGGAAGTGGATTAGAAGTAAGAGAAATATTATTTGAGCATTTTAATTTTTGAAACATGATTTGAACAAAGAGAAAATTCATTCCATGCAAAACGCAACTGTAAAACCAACTTACAAAACTCCTCAAATTCTCTTTTGACCTAAAGTACGATGATAGTCTCATTTCAATGACAAAAAGGCAGTGCAAAATGAAGTCCCAATTATTCTGGTCATCATAAATTTCTTTAGCACACTAGAAAGAAAAATAAAAGATGAATAGAAAAAAGTACTACATGAAAATTTGTTTTCCCTAGAAATCACATAAACCAATCAAAATAGCAAGAACCATGAGTATCTCCTTTATATGCCTTAGTCATGGGCTATATCATTACTCTCTCATTCATTCCTTCTTATATTCCCTCACTTACACAATAATAATCTATATTTCATTCCTTCCTACTCCCTTTCTTACATATTCATTCATTTTTATGTCTATTATCATTTGTCTTGTTCAATCATACTTTTACTAATCTTCCTACACACCATACCACCTCTGCTAAGCATCCCATAATTTTTCCCTTTGTTTTTCCTCATTGCCTCATTACCTTATGGTACCACTCAGCACTGCAAATCCTTAATCACTTAAAGGAAAGCTTACAAACACCTAAGTGCCATCTTTCATTAAGAATTGATGAAAACTGCAAAAGCTTGCAGTGTTCATGAAAATGATCACAGTGTTCATACCAAGACCCATTGACCCATTTTCAAGTAAGTGTACTCTCATTCAAGGTAGATGCATCGTGACCTTACCATCCTAGTTATTATTATATATCTAAGTGATGTCAGTGAATAGTCCTCATTGTTGTAGAAGATCAGACAACACATTCTAGTTGCAAATGCTCTTATTAATCAAATCAATCAATCATTCAACTTAAGTGACTTGCTTGGTTATTTCAAACATGTATAGATGTAGTTCCATATCCATTCTTTTGGAGTGGAAGTGATTTATGCAAAAGAAATTAAGGAGAACGAGGGTAGCCAGGAAAAAGATCAACCCTAAAGAAAAAGTCACATTGAGAAATAGTCATATTTGTACTTCAGCCATCTTGTGAGGGTAAGGATCTCCAGTAAAGAAATATTTCAGAAAAAGGTGCGTGGTTACATGTACTTGATCCACCCTATGTAAATGTAGTAGTATTCTTTCTCAATACTTTTCATGGCAATCAGTAAATTTTCATTTACCCCTTTTTCTTAGCACCCTCACAAGATTCTCCCTGTACTTGGAAAAAAATATCAATTCTGAAGAGTGCAAAACTCTCTTACAAGGTGTCTAGCATTCCTTGAATCTAAAGTCTTCCTAGGGATTGGAAACCTCTAACCCTGCTGTCTGGTGAGGTAAATGCCTTTCATCTCTCATTCAACACCTGTTTGGTGCTAGTAGCATCCTGGCTTAGTGCAGGTTTGGTCATAAACTAATCAGCAACCTCCACTCTGCAATTATATCATTGTCTAGCCTGGGCATTGGTGCTGACTTGCTTTATAATTCTCAGAGCACAGACATCAGACATCAGAAAGAGTTTTTAAAAAGTAAGGGGAAGCGATGGCAGCAAACAACCTGGAAATATTGCTTGTGGGACATGCCCAGAGGGAAAGATTTTCATTTCAAGAACTTAACAGTTCTCTTTAAGGAGAGTAAATAAGGAAGGCATGGTTTAATAAAAGATCCCATAAAGAAAAGGAGCTTCGAGATGCACAATGGCAACAAGAAAACAACAATGAAAATTTGAAAATGATATTAAAGATTGGGCAGGTGAAAATCTAAAACTGTTTTATAAGGTCAGCTGTCAGGTAAGGAGCAGCTAATCAAGCTAAGGGATTCATAGAAAAAACTGTAGAGAATGAAGTAAGGATAAGCAAAGAAGTAAATAACAAGTTCAAGAGTATTTTCACATGGGAAGACACTGTAGCCTTAACACCAATGAGATGGAATGGGGAAGAAGTTTTGGAAATTGAGATGTCTTAGTAAGATATTCAGAACTCTAAAAGGACTTGACCCATACAAGGGTCTTCGACCTCATGAAATTAAATCGTAAGTGCTAAAGATGTGTACAGATATGCTAGATGAACCACCTGAATTACTGTTCAAGATGTCACTGGAGAGAAGCACAGTGCTGAGGGAAAGGAAAAGAGCAAACATCATAACTACATATGATAAAGGAGACTGAACAGGCATTGAACTACAGACCAGTCATACTAATGAATGTGGTATGTAAGGTTCTGGAAAAGATTATTAGAAAGCAAATGGATGATTTCTCCTGAGGCTAAATTGGGTTTAGGGAAAAGAGGTCATGTGTAATTATCTTTCCCTCTTAGAATTTTACAAGAGAGTGAGCTTAGTCCTGGACAAAAGGGAAGACTGGATGGATTGTCTGTTTAAGGACTGTCGGAAGGCATTTCACAATGTTCTACATTGGATCACTAAGCAGGAATAAGGGGAGAAGCTCTTACAGCGGATAAAAGATTAACTCGTAGTTAGGGAACAAAAGACACATGTTGGAGGAACTTTTTCCCAAAGGATTGAGGTGACCACTGGAGTGCCACCAGGTGTGGTTCTGGGAACATCACTTCGTCTATATGAATAACTTGTCTGAAGGTATGGAATCCTACCTGAACATACTTGCAGATGATGCAAAGGCCATGAGGAAAGTGAAAAGCAAGGAAGATTGCATCATCTTACAACAGGACCTAAACAGACTCCAAAGTTGGTCTGAAACGTGGTTGGTGAAATTCAATATGTGCCAATGTAAAGTAGTAATGAAGATGGGACAAAGCAAAAGATGGCCTCAATATAGTTATTACCAAGCATAAAATCACCTTCAGGACTGTGTGTGATAAGGGCTTGGGAGTAAACAATATCCCTAACCTGTAGCCAAAATACCATATTAAAAGAATAGTTGAGGAGGCAAACTGTCTGCTGGCAAATATCAGAATAGCTTTCAAGTATATAGAGAAAGAAGTGTTTAGCAAGCTTTTCATATCCTATCTATATAAGCCCCAAACTAGAATATGCTTCTCTGGTTTGGTCACCACACCTAAAAAGAAAAAAGAAAAAAAAAGAGCTCATAGAAAAGATGCACAGGAGGGCAACAATGATGGTACAAAATTAAGATAGATACACTTCCTGGAAAGGCAAGAAGCTTTAAAATTACCTACCATGGAAGAAAGAAGACTGAGGGGTGATCTGATCACAAAGTGGATTTTAAAAGAAATTGACGAAGTAAACCGTGGATAGTTCTCTGAGAGATTTAGGGATAGAGCAACCACATAACATGAAATCATATAAGAAATTTGCACATAAGAATATGTAAAGAAATATTTTTATGGTAAAAGAGTGGTGGGTGAATGGAACAGATTGACTGAGGATGCTCATTCAGAAAGCATACATACATTTCAGAGGTTTTATGACAATAAAGAGAATTCACAAGATGGGGCCCCTTGAATAGTAAAACTCCCCCCAGGACAAATGGGTAATCATTTGCATTCTTTCCCTACAAACACCATACACCCCTCTTTTCTCTCTCGCAGTTTAACCTTCTCAATCCATTGCTCACAACCATATTTCATAAGTGCACACCTTATCTTTAGCATGCCACACATGTAAGAACTGCTTCCCTAAATACTTTCCATTCCTGTACTTCATCCCTTGTTTCACTTACTCTTACCCTGTATCACTCATCACTCAACATCTGTTGGTATCTGTGCACACAAGGCTCTTTTCTGAAATGACTCGCTTTCACCACTTCTTTCATGCATATATCTTTTCCTGTTTCCTAAAGTTATTGCAAACTTTCACTCACCACCACCCAGAAATGATCAAACATTCTGTCTGCTACCCCTTTAAATATGTTCACATCCTTCAACCTCTTGTCTGCATATCTGTCCATTAGCACATAATCCAGTGATGCCCTTTTACCCAAATTCTGCTCAGCCATGTATATTTATGCATTCATCTTTCTTAAACCAAGTATCCCCAATCACCATTCCTCTTTCAGTTTAGAGCTCGAATAGTTCTTCCCAATTTTCATTAACATTATGCCCACCTCCCTGTTTGTACCCTCAGTTGCCATTTAACTCACCTTTGCTTTTATGTCCCCAAGCACAAATATTTGAATCTTTGCATCACAACTTCCAAAACATCATCCAGCTCTTCCAGAAAAGCACCCATTTCTTCACTCCTCTTACACCGAGTGATTGAACACAGTCTACTTTCATTCTTATCCACATTGTACTTGAAATTGCTTCCTTACACTCTTTGTCACAGTCTTACAGCCCCTCTTTCATCAAAAATATCATCCCTTACTTTGTTCTTGCTCTCCCAGTAACCTGAACTTTACCTTCATAACATTTACAAACCATTCTAGCCCATTCACAATCAGCTTGATAACTCATGCATATTCCAACAAGTAGAATTTATTATTGCTTTTCAGCTTTATGTTGGATCTAATACAAAAATATGGTTAAAACCACGCAAGAGAAAATTGTGTTAATGAAATTCTGCATGCACCTTTTTTTTCTAGGTATAACTTAATTCAAAGGATGGAAATAAGAATACCAGGAAATATCTTACTTTGGACAAGTCTCTAAGACTGTCGATGAGAGTTTGGCTAGCATTATCCAGCTGTGTTTCCACTTCCTTCCTAATCACCTCCTCAGTGTTCTTACACTTTCTTTAAAGAAAACATGAAAACATTTACGATGAAGTGAAGACTGTATTTCAACATGCATTATTCCTTATTCATGAAACCTAACATTTCTAAACATGTTAAGTAGTAAGGCCAACCTAGCTTTTATGTTAAAAGGGTGTATCTACCTGTCTATCTCTTTTTTTCTGGGGGTGGCCAAGTCATTAGAGTCTCCAAAACTAGTGAACTCCAGGGTTATTTTCAAAAACCTAACAGAGTCGGATTACATGTATCCCTCATTTAAACTGAAAGTTGCATTCCTTGAAAATGCCCCAAGCACAGATTCAGCATAACCAAGACATTTCCACTGCAAAAAGGGGTACACTTCACAGTCACTGTCAAAGTACCCCCAGTGACAGAGATTCCAGACTCTATTTAATTTCCATGTTTCGTGTTCTTTGCAGCTGATATGATGCTGGTGGCAGTGAAAAAATAGTTTATCTAGAGTACAAGTTTGAAAGAAGAGAACATGCAGGAAGTGGGAGTGGATATGGCAGTGAAAGAAACTAAAGGAGCTGAAGTAAGCCATAGGCTGGGTGAGGGAGCAAAGGTCTTGGGCACATTGAGGAATGTGTGGAGCGAGAGATCACTGTCATTAATGGAAAGATGAGTATGCCTTAGGGTATACTAGTCTTGTTAGGGCTGTATGGCTGCAAGGCATGGGACTTAGTAGGGTTGATGAAATAAGTAATGGTACATTAAAAGTGTGGTAGTTAGAGGAGTATTTATGAGAAATGAAGGTGTGCTGAAATGTTTGGAAATATGAAGACGATGAGTGAGGAAAGGATATGAGGGTATACATGTCTACAGTAATAGGAACAAGGAAAAGGTGGATCCAAGGAAGTGGTAGGATGGAGTGATAGATGCTTTAGAGACTTAGAGCCAGATCATGCAGGTGGTCGTGAGGCATGCAAAGAATTGATCAAACTGGAGCAGTGTGGTTTACAGGGAAGGATGTGCCGTTCAGTTGGATAAACCAGAGCATATGAAGTGGTCGAGGAAACTACAAAAAATCTGTGGGGCCTGGCTGTGACAGGGGGCTTTGATTTTGGTGCATTGCATATGACAGCAAGAGAGAGGATGTGAGCAAATGAGGTCATTTCTTAACCTTGCTAATGTAAGAAATGGTGGACATGTATGGAAAAATGAAAATATAACTCTATCAAATACTGTATGTGTTTATTGAATGAACAATATGTGTCGATAAACTGTACTAACCTTAAATATATTTGTTTTCCATATGAGGAGAGGCTGACATCATGTGAGGGACCTTAGGGTTAGGTGAATTGTGGGTGGTGAAGGGTTGAGATTCAACATACAAATAGCCAAGTTCTTAGGCTCTCTAACCATTTTGTAATCTGTTAAATACTTTTAGCTACATTGCAAGACTTAACATCTATTCTTTGTTATTAAGAGATGCACTTGTAGGCCATTTTGGGAGTGCCATTTCAATGACCAATAAAACAACTGAAGTCAATTGCTACTACCAGCTTCACATATTAGGCAACATGTAGCAACTGTCATCAATAAGTAATACTGCTCACCATTCATTGCATTTTCCACATACATATTTTCTGTAACATTTTAAGTGTCCAGCTGCTTACCATTTTTTGTATTATTCTTTGACTGTTTGCAAACTACAATGCTTTCAATGTTTTTATCACTTAAAAAATTCTAAAATATTTAACGTCTTTTAAAACATGTTAATGTTGTTTTTATCGAGGGTACGTTATCACTCATTTTTTACCAGTAATCAAACACATGTAAAAGTTTCGTTTCTAATTGTCAAACTGGAGGCAGAGAGAAACTACATAAGCTGCTGACAGAGTGTGGGAATGTGTGTAAAAGGATTAAGTCTTAAGTGATTGAGGTGATGACAGTCAGGAGATGAGACAAAATGGTTAAGGATTAAGTCTAAATGGCGAAGTGCCCTGAAGTGGAGTGTGGGCCGATTAAATATATATGCTTGATGTAACTTAATAACAAAGCAATGTGAGAAAATTTTCAATGTATACTAGGCTATACATCAGAATGCTAGAAAATAAATGATAAGCCACCTAACAAATTTCATGCCTATCACACAAGTCATTAGTTAGTGACATATTACTTACGTTTCAGGCTGCTTCTTCTCGATAGTTATTTTCTTGAGGTCAGGTAATACCTTGCGATGACGACCTGAAATAACAAATGAAATATTTTTGTTTGCCTTCTTAATACCAACTAGTGATATTTCAAAGGCATTTATTTATATATCAATTAATCCTCTAGGTGCATAATGAAATACCAGCAGCATTCCCCCCAAAAAAGCCAGTTCTCCAGCAAAATACAAAAACAGTAATTGGTCCTTTTTTTTATGAAGTACTTTTTTTTCATCATATAAAACCAGTTTTCATATCCAGTATATTTCTTAGAAATATTTGATAGCAGGGGGGATGAAAATCATCTATTCATTCATGATGCCTGCAGGATGGCTTAACTTCCTCAAGCATAACATGTTTCTTGGTCCATATAATCAATATGAAGAATGAATTTCACAGTTCATTAAGAACTATGCTAACCAGCATGGCTTTGCCAACTCGAGAGCACTCATTAAAAACATCATATGTTATCATCATGTATGTCTACATTTATACAACAGTCAAAATTATCAAACTATAAAGAGTGCAAAAATCCTTGGGTGCCATCTCATAAATACTCTAATTCAAAAGCATTATATATCTATCTATCTATGTGTCTACCTACCTATCTATATCTCTGATGCTGTTCACTTCTGGAACTCCCTCAAGGAGGTAGCCATGGCAATAGTCTCTATAACTAGTAAATTCCAGTGCCACTTCCTAGGCTTTAGTCCCTCACCCTTAACAGGGCACTGGCAGAGGGCAAGTCTTGTACAATATTTGCAGAGACTTCTACCTAATGTTCCTACTGACTACCACTTAATGCTCCTACTTAAGTATTCCTACTAACTACTTCTTTCTACAGTTCATATATTATCATTATTTATCCAGTATATTACATAACACACATACACTTCAGATCTTAATATTACGATATCCATCAAGTACCTAGATAACGTTTAAATCAAAGAGAAAAAAGTGTCACAGAGTGGGTGGTGGCTATCAGCAAACCGAGTTACTGTTTACACGTGAAGTTTCAGTCAGCTACCATGTGGGGCCAGGGCCAGCACCTTAAGAGTATTTCCTGGTTGATGGAGGATTGGTGAACTGCATAGCATATTAAAGGTACAGAGAACATTAGCATCAACAATGCTAAGATAATCACATAAGTCTTAGTTTGTTATTCACATACACCGGAACTAAATGGCTTAGGACATAAAGCACCTCGCACCATTTACTTTGTACAGATCACTTATGCAGCAAGAAAGCAAATCCATCACAGGGAACTGGATATCCTTGCCCTTGCCAGCCTGTGCAATTAGGTTAAAGAACTGCAAACTATATCATATGAACAGGACTGGGGATAGTGGTAAGAGACATATGGCCAAACTGTTTACGAATGTCAGATACTGCAAAGTATTACTTCAAAGAAATGTAAAAACTTACTAGTGCTGTGAATGGAATGATTGATACGTCCTTCAGTCTCCATGACCTTTTCACAAAGGTCTTTTAGCTCCTGATATCTTGCATCTACGTGAAACTTCACCCACTGTCAATGAAAAAAATAAACAATGGAAATTTAACTGGCTCGATCCATTACCAAAACTTTAATAACAACTGAACGTTTTACTGGCTTGATCCATTAACAAAACTTTAATTACAAAACTTCAAATGCTACAGCACTGATGCATTTCAATTTTCATAAGAGGATAGATATATCAGACTGATAAACGAGTAAATGTACAGATTAACTAACCAAAGGACAAACTTTTACAAAATGGTAGATTTTAAATAATACTTTTAATGTCTAATTAGTTGCCTTTCCTGTTTTAACAAAACTGCATCAAGAACATATGAAAAATGGTCTAATCCTTTCACATCCACTTTCTTGCTGTCACATATAATGAACAGTAAACAAAGACTACCATCCACAGCAAAACCCACAAACTTCCCAGCTTACATTGATCACCTCATAAGCCGTGGTACAGTCCATTCACAGCACTTCATTCCTTATATACATCACTCCAGATCATTTCATCCAACGCATACCTCTCACCCTAATGAATGTTTAAGCCCCAATATCCCAGAGCTCCCTTCACCTGATTGTTCTATCTCTTCCTTCATCTCCCCTCTCTCTCTTTAGACAACCTACCTCATTAGCAAACACATTCATCTTTCCCCTACAAGCACTGACCCTTCCTCCTATATGTCTTAATGCTCCAAGGACCTCATCACTTCTTTCAAGTCTTTGACTTTCTTCAAGCCCCTATGGTTCCATCTGCTGCTAAGTCCACTAAAAATTACCTTAAGCATTCTACTTCATCCAGGTCCTCCCCATTCAAATCTACACTCAAACCATCTTATCTCAAACCTCTTGCTTCACCTTGATGCCATCTCTTTGTTCACATTTACTTTCAACTTTCTCCTTTTACATACTTTCCCTAATTCTGTCACCAGCTTTAGAAATTTCCCTCCAAAGTCTGTCATCAGCTTTAGAAATTTCCCACCACAGTCTGTCACCAGATACTTCCTTACTCATAACTGCTGTTTAATCATAACCAGGATTTTTAAGTGTCCCAGACCATATCCAATACTCTCGTTAATTGCCAGAGGCAGCCCTTGCTGTACAGAACATCAGCAGACACTTGGTTAGTGGATGACTAAAAATAATTTGAGTTTTCTGATAAACCCTGGCCCTTGAAGATCCCCATGAATTTAGAGGGCTTGGTCCTTCATGGGTTAAGCACTTCTTTCCCATGTACCTTCTACTCCCCTAATTTCATTTACTCACTCCCTATACCATTCATTACTCAATTTCTTATGGCATCTCTCTGCATGGGCCACTTTTCCAAGCTTACTTATCCATCAACATCTTTGCATTCCTGTCAGTCAAAACTCAGTCCATTAACTTCTGCTGACCCTCAGTCCATTCACCCACATATGAATACACCTTTCCCTGAAAAGTATACTTCTAAACACTAATCATCTTTCACTAAACTCAGCAAACCTTCCCTATTTTCATATGCAACAAAGACATCATGCCACCTAGTTACATCCTTAACTGTCACATCACCCTCCCTTGCATTCATATTCCCTAGTACCAAGATTCAAAATTGACCCTTGCATCAAACCTGCTAATCTCTCATTAGGATCCTTTTAGAATGCAATCTTTTCTTCTTTCTCCTTGCTTCATGGAGAATATGAACTATCACACACCTCTCATATTCTACTTACAATCTTACCCACATCAACCTTGATGTCAATTCCTTCAACTCGTCATCACAATCCAACAGTTCATTCATTACCAGATGAGCAACCCCTTCCTTCACAGCTGTCTGCTCACTTACCATAAATATAACTCTACAAACATTACCCAACCACTATGCTTCCTGCTTATCCATCAACTGTCTCAACCAGAGCCTGAACATCCAAGTTTCTCATCACATGTGACATTTATCTTTCCCTTCATTTCATCCTGGTTACAACCACATATATTCAGATATCACATAAGGCTTTTTCTTGCTCCAACCCATAAGCTGCTTATCATAATATTATGGAGACAAATGGGTGACATTCTTTTTCCCCATCCCAGCTTTTAGACTAATATATATATAATGCTAATATACTCAGAAAAATTATGAAAGTAGACTGACAGATATAAACACAAAATGATGGAGTAAAACTTTAATTCAGTTTTGTAATATAAGGATCAGCCAAAAAATAAATATTGTACTTACTAAATATTTTAAAGCATGCTTCGAACTTTCAAGATGCTTCAACATTATCATGGGTTTGAGACTGAAAGTTTTGCACAGGTCACATACAAAAGCTTCTTCTTTATCATGATATTTTTTGAACACAAACGACACACCTGTGGTAGTAAGTCAAGATAAATGATACACCTTAATAGTTAAGAAACAAGGCAAACTCCACAACCAAAATCTTCCAGGTGGGAGAAGTTGGTGTTGATGAGGAAGAGGAGAGAGAGCAAAGAAGATAGGAAGTAATGGTAATAAATTCAGACTAGTACATTAGATTAAAGGGAATGAAAATAAACTCACGTCGAGGATACGTCATGGCAACTTTACTGGTTCAATCTTCAAATTCAGAAGTGATAACCTCCTTATCTTTCCCTTCATAATGTAGAAAATGAGCCAAGAGAGAAAGTGTGAGGATTGTGGAAAAAGACTCCCTCAAACAATAAAAAAAAATATTTTAACTTGAACATACACAGGAATGGTTTACAGAGTTACTCAATTCAAACACAGAGAGTCAGATGATGTTTGCTGATGACAAAGCACTGGTGGCAGATTTGCATGAGAAACTGCAGAAGCTAGTGACTGAGCTTGGAAGTGTGTGTGAAGGAAAAAGTTGAGATTAATGTAAATAAGAGTAAGTTATTAGGTTTAGCAGGGTACAAGGTCACGAAGTTGGGCATGAGTTTAAATGAAGAAAATTTGCAGGAAGTTAAGTATATTAAATACTTAGGACTGCACATGGCAGCAAATGGAACCATGGAAGAAGGGAGTCACAGGGTTAGTGAGGGGGGGGACAAAAGTTCTAGGCACACTGACGAATGTGCGGAACCAGAGATTCTTATTAGTAGGACAAAAATGGGTGTTTGAAGGTATAGCAGTCCCAGCATTGTTGTATGGATGCAAGTTTTGGGGAATGCTGATCTAATAAAAATTTTTCTTTACTCATCTCCCTTCTTCTACTTAATGGTTAACTCTACTTAAACTGCATATGACTACCCCATTTCTCTATACAATCTATGCTGTAAAGTTTGTTCTCATCGGCAAGACCATTCAAAATTAGTTTTGTATTTCTAACATTCTCCTTTATTCTTCACCTCTTTCACTTCTAAACTTATTTCCTACATGATTTTTTTTTTTTTTACTCATTTAATCACATTCTTCAAATAATAGCTCTCTGTATCTTTAAAGTTTTCCTCTCATAATTCACCAGTTTACACATACATCTTTACAGCATTCACAAAATTGGTTATCATATTGTTTCAGACCAACTTATACATAAAAAAATAGTACTCACCAACTACTGATTTCTGATCAGTATCAATCATATATTCTAATGTCCCTTCAGGGAAGCACATACGCTCTTCTCTAAGGCTTCGAAAACAGCTTTTTATCACCCCTACTGCTGCAAAAACCTTGGATTGCACAATCTGGAAATTAAATTAAGGAAATTTGTGAATTTCTTAATATTAGTTTGCAGTTTCCTGCTTAGCAAAGAAGTGCCTGGAGCAGACAAAGGATAGACTCATTTGGTCATATCGGCTCTCTAGTTGTCATATGTAATGCACCAAACTCATACTCCCCTCTGTCCGCATACCAGCCTCACAGACCAACTGGTTTCCCCTGACCACTCCTATGCCAAGGTTCAACCCTTTTATGTTATATCATTCCCTGTACAACCTCTCACTGCAGCTTGCACCATCTCTTTTATACCTCTTACCCTCTTGCATGTTCAGGTCTCAATAACTCAAAGTGCCTTTCATTCATGGAACAACTACTACATAACATTTAAAAGAATTCTTGATGTGATTGAAATCAGTCCCAGATGAACCAAGAAGATAATTATGCAAAAACAGCTGAGAAGAAGTCTTATTCACCAAGCATGATGTGTGGTAGGCCCTTTGTGCCAGCCCTACCATCATTGCTGTCTTGATCTAAGTATTCATATGTATGTACTCCCCTCGCTTCCTCCACCTCTAACACATTTTCTTAATACTTTGTCTTCACTAATCCTCTCCAAATGTCCAAACCACTTCGGTATGCCCTGTCCAGTTATCTCATTCATACTCTTTTTATTACCAAATCCCTCACTCTGTAATTCCTTAAACAATCAACTTTCCTCACACCATATATTGTCCTCAAGCATTTCATTGGCAACACATCTTTTTGTCCTATCCATTGAGGACCCACAGCTCACACCCCACACAGCACTACTGGGACTACTGTTCCATTAAAGATACCAGTCTTTGCCCTCACAGACAGTGACCACTCTTTCCACACACTCCTTAATTAACCCAGTACCTTTATCCCACCTCATCCATCCTCATTGGGAATACTGGGGGGAGTCAAGTTCCCCTGCTATACAGTATACAATAAATTTGATTATTAATATTGGTCCCATGAAGGTAAAAATAAAAGTAAATATCACAGTGAATTGAACAAGAGCAGGACTCCCATCATTAGATTAATTGCAGGGCTTTTCACTTTCTCATGTTCACAAGAAAAGCATAAGTTTACCTGCCATTTATAAACATTATATATTGTAACTTGAACTGAACCATAAATCATATTACCTTCTTGTGGCTCTCTCCACGGTGGTGACTTACAAAGACATCAAAGAATTTTAGGTCACACTGACACATCTGAAATATAATTACATAATCAGTTCTGCTCGAAATATTTCATAAATGTATTTGTTCTATCTAAGACAGAAGCATTTGGTAGGAACATTTAGGAAGGAGCATTAGGTAGAAACAATGTAAACAAGATATATGTACTGCTTTTATCATACTGGAGTTCACCAGCTATGGACACCCTTTTGCCATGGCCATTCTTATGAGGGAGCTCGTGAAGGGAAGGGTGTCAAGAGATATAGATAGATAGACAGATGTGTGCTATTTTCCAAGTGAGTGAGATAGTGCCAGGACAGATGATGAAAGGCAGCATTTACTTGCATCCATTCTCTGGCTGTCATAAGTAATGCACCAAGACTAAAGCCTCCTATCTACAACCAGGCCCCACAATCCTTTTGGTGATTTCCCCCAGCTACTTCATTGCAGTGGTTCTGTCCACTGACAGCACATCACCTTCCCTATATCATATCACTCCATTTCTCTCTTTTGGAAGAGGTTGCAAGTTATTTTTTCTGTAATCTGGGGTCAACAGCGGTGTGCCACAGTTAAGTCAAGGGCCCACTTACTTTGGTGTATGTAAATTACTTGCCTGATGGAATGGACACATACCAGAACATTCATGTCTAGGAATGAAGCCAGGGTCATGAGAAAAGTACAGATAACTAAGATAAAAGTAGCCTGCAGAGATACTTGGTCAGATTCCAAAGTTCATCTGATGAATGGCTGATAAAATATAATACAATTAGTATAAGATAAGGAAGACAAGATTCACATGAGACAGATATCACCTAGTGGAAAATAAGCTAGATAAATCTGGGGATAGGGGAGAAAGAATACTTCCCACATATTCCCTGCATGTCGTAGAAGGTGACT
>JAUUDZ010072000.1:0-10027 GCA_032361705.1 Panulirus versicolor
GGGTTCGATCCTGGCTGTTGGAGGTTTGTATGATATATATATATATATATATACGTGTGTGAGTGTTACGGGTACTTCTCTCTACAATGTGAAAAGCATTACTTTTATATTTCCATTATTCTCAGTTGTTGATGATGAACTGTGACTTAGAGATATGATAAAAGAAGCAATTAGATATTCACTGAATATTGCAAGGTAAATACTGTAAGTGCGACGTGCACTGGTCTCAATAGACCAAGAACTAATGAGACACAACGGAATATATCATTATCCTAATTGATGGCCGGTACTTCCGTGTATGATTTATGGTGGTTTGAGCCTTATGGTCACCCAGGGTTTTTTATGAAATGAATTGATGAGTTTGTAAATGATATGCTTTGTAAACATCCCCAGAAGATCCCCGTGTTTACGACATGAATCTTGTAAATGGGATGTGCACCTGTTTCTTAGGTCAGGTTCCTGTATTCACGTTGACAGCTACAGATACAGGAGTCTACAGGTGGTGTTGAAGTTGTGGAATAGGATGGTGGAGGTGGTGTGGCCGTTGTGGAACAGGAGGGTGGAGGTGGTGTGGCCGGTGTGGAACAGGAGTGTGGAGGTGGTGTGGCAGCTGTGGAACAAGAGGGTGGAGGTGATGTGGCACTGTGGAACAGGAGGACAGAGTTAGTGTGGTAGTCGTGGAACAGGGGGATAGAGGTGGCGTGGCAGCAGTGGAACAGGAGGGTGAAGGTGGTGTGACACCTGTGGAACAGGAAGATAGAGGTGGTGTGGCAGCTGTACAACAGGAGGGTGGATGTGATGTGTCAGCTGTGGAACAGGATGGTGGAGGAGGTGTGGCACCGGTGGAACAGAGGGATGAAGGTGGCGGCTGTGGAACAGGAGGATGGATGCAGCACTATGGAACAGGAGGATGGATGTAGCACTATGGAACAAGAAGATGGATGCAGCACTATGAAACAGGAGGATGGATGCAGCACTATGGAACAGGAGAATGGATGCAGCAGTATGGAACAGGAGGATGGATGCAGCACTATGGAACAGGAGGATGGATGCAGCACTATGGAACAGGAGGATGGATGCAGCAGTATGGAACAGGGGGATGGATGCAGCAGTATGGAACAGGAGGATGGATGCAGCAGTATGGAACAGGAGGATGGATGCAGCAGTATGGAACAGGAGGATGGATGCAGCACTATGGAACAGGAGGATGGATGCAGCAGTATGGAACAGGAGAGTAGATGTGATATATTTGCCATGTAAAAGTCATCAAACGTCCTGATGACCGGAGATTAACGTCATTAATCACACACTGGTTGTGTTGCCGATGCTCTCTCTCTCTCTCTCTCTCTCTCTCTCTCTCTCTCTCTCTCTCTCTCTCTCTCTCTCTCTCTCTCTCTCTCTCTCCCCGGCAGCGCTGGGTCAGACGGTTATCATGCCGATACTGTGATAATCTTTAGTTCCATCTTGCTCCACTTTGCTGCTCAATGGGTCGATTCTACTTAGAGAAGAAATTCATTTTCTTTGCAAGTCTCGAGATCTATACAACGATCAGTTATGGTGAATCTAAAGATCTCTTCCTCAGCGCCATCTTCAGGTGCACGGAAACTCTTGGGTTCAGCCACACCAGTCAACTTGACCTGACCTCCTCGATGGTTCCTCTCCCCCAGCCTCCCCCCTTGAACCTGACTTACCATAGCTTCCCCAGGTCCCCGCCCCTAGCCTACGATAGCTTCCCCAGGTCCCCGACCCTAGCCTACGATAGCTTCCCCAGGTCCCCAGTCCCCGGTCCTTGCCTACGATGGCTCCCCGGTCCCCTTCGAGCCTACGAGAGCTTCCCCGATCCTCGACCCTAGCTTACGATAGCTTTTCCGGTCCCCGGTCGTAACCTACGATAGCTGCCTCGGTCCCCGGCCTTAGCCTACCTCATCGTTGCCCACAGGTTTACGATAGCTTCCCCCAAGACCCCCCTGACCCCATTCCCCAACGATAGTTCTCCCGGTTCCCAACCCTCTTCTCGTACGATAGTTCGTAAGCACTAAACAAGAAACCTGATGAAACCAATATCTACAGCGTCGGCTTAATGCCATCTGACCTCAGCGTCCCCCTGTCGGCGAAATAAGCCTCTCCGCACAGTAACCTCCCACCCCCACAACGTGCTGGCTGTGGCCGCAGCCACTGCCAGACGATCACTGTGCCCTCCAGTACCACAAGACATGACTTAGGTCAACAATATAGAGTCAGGTGCAGCAACCGTGTCTCTACCTCGTCTTCTGCTCTGGAGAAAAAGGCAAATGATTATCCTGAGTATAGAAGATTTTCGAAAACCATTTACTGTCCTTTTGCCAATTTATTTGCGTATATTTGTCGACTATTTTCTGTAAAAGAGAGGCTGTTACACTTGTCAAGAAATGTTTACATATACAGACAGAGTATGGAAAAAGGAGAGACTTTTACCAGAAAATGAGATGAATTTACGTGCATACAGATGGCATGAAGAGACCCGTCTTGGAAAATGTTGAATTAAACAGAGCGATATCTATACATATCTGGCTAATCTTATTTTCAACCTACGTCAACAGTTCCCATCAGCGATCTACGGTGGTGATAATGAGCGAAAAATCAGGGGAACAAGTCACAACTATTCCCGCCAAAATAAGCCATGTTCCAGACGCCACATTCGATGAACAAAGCGACCATTTATACTTAATCAAAGCCTCTAACGCCAATAATCTCCGTGGAAAACTAAAGATAACAAAGCTCTATAACTTAATAGAAGAATAAATAGAAACATTTATCACTGATAGCCAAAAATATAAACTCCTTGTGGATCTACATAAGTCCTTGCACATGTGTAGAAGAATGCCACGATCGTAGTTGGATTTATGCCCCAGGAACATTATTGGAACAAAACAAAGGCATGTGAAACGACTCTTCAAGAGTTGTATTTTCTTGAACATCAAATTATGTTTTTTGTCTCTATTTCCCCTCAGAAGTCTCTCTCTCTCTCTCTCTCTCTCTCTCTCTCTCTCTCTCTCTCTCTCTCTCTCTCTCTCTCTCTCTCTCTCTCTCAGTGACTGCGAAATCTTTTCTTCAAGAGAGGTCGAGAAACCCACCGGTAAAGTAGCTCAAAAATAGCCACTAATTGCCATAGTTTTGAATCCGCTGTTGTGGACGACATTGCTTCGGGAATAGGGTAGTAGATTTATGGAACCAGCTGTCAAGTACAGTAGTGGAAAATAGGTCTTTAGGTAGCTTTAAACGAAGGTTGGATGTGTTTATGGGTTCAGGCAGTTGGTTATAGGGTGGACAGACTCAGGACCTGCCTAGCATGGACCACTAGTCCTCCAGCAGTGTCCTCACTTGTTACCTTCTTATCCACTGGAGTTGTGTATGAAAGGCGACGCTGCGTTCCGGAAGGGCTCAAGTTTCCTACGTCAGTCACCCAACTACGCTACACATCGTTTTCTGTGGTTGCGGTCTTGGTTTCGCACCACATGCCGTTTTCTTTCTCATGATGTACAAGCTAGAGCTTCGTCAGTAATACTTTTCCTTGGATCATCAAGACGGGAGGAACGCATGGACATCAGTACTTCCCCCATCGTTTGTATGGGAGGAAGTCTACCATTCCTTATGATGTACCTTGATGTCCCGTAAGTACATGACGTCAGCCTAAGGGTGAGAGGATGTCAGGACCTCACAGCAGGAATTTGGAGAGCTGAGAAAAAAGGTTATGAAATACATAGAGGCTGGAGGACAGTTAGCGAAACATAGGAAAATAGCCTTTGTTGGGAGACAAATTTTAATCCAGATGAGGTCGAGGTTTGAGGATTCAGAAGGCCCCCAAGACGTGGGAGAGGTGTGTTGCTGTTGGGATAAACACAGACACCTCTTTTGAAAGGGTTTAGCAAGAATGTCGTCAGAGTGTTAAGTCTCCCAGGGATGTAAGGCATCAGGCGAGACATTAGCTAGCCAGTGGGTGTTCACCAGGGGAGAGGTCACTAGAAGGATCACGAATGCTGGTGAAGTGAATGGTAAAAAGTGTCAAAGTCTATTACAGGCGCAGAGTCGTAGGAGGGGTTGATACTGATGTTGCTTGAGTCGTCCCTCTCATTGGCAGCAGAGTCAGGCGGGAATTCGAAAAATTTTTGCACTCCATGATGCCAGGGACAATGGGCCATATGCTTCTTTCTTGTTTATATCAGAAAAAAATGGATCGAAATAAGAAAAAATATTAAAGAAAATAGTACAATATGTGACCTGTACATGTCGAGATAAAATTTGAGACGAGCCAGGTAGACTAGTTTTACTCAGACAACAGATAAGAACAGCAATCCTAACATGGAATTTGTAAGGTGGGTCCACATGTAAGCCAGCCAACAAATGGAAGATATAAGAAAATAAGAATCAAATATTATAAGATAATAATGAAGGAGCGAAGGAACTTTGGAAAGACTTATTGTGGACAGGACAAATGGCAATCCAAAACTTTTCCTTATGTTCATCAGGAGCAAATTACTGGTTGAATGGCAGTTAATCAGGCTGAAGGATTTGAAGAGAAGAGTTCTTGATGATGACAAAGAGACAGAATTATACCCTCAACTGCCACAATATATATATATATATATATATATATACCCTAGTCCAAGCTAGGTACCCATTTTATCGACAGACCTCTGCGGGCTCGACCCCAGGCGGCCCGTGAATGCGTCACGATCATCAGCGCTAACCGCTACACCACGGACCTCTAACCTAACCTAACCGCCACACCACGGACCTCTAACCTAACCTAACCGCTACACCACGGACCTCTAACCTAACCTAACCTAACCACTACACCACGGACGTCTAACCTAACGTAACCTAACACAAGGAAAATCTTGCTCTAAGTTTTGTATATAGTTTAGTAAGTTTGAGAAATGGAGCCACCTCAACCTGGGAGAAAGACGGACAAATACTATTTGTGGCCTGGATTAGAATCTAATACAACACTGCTGCCACATTCATCATGTTGCTTCCACGTCCAGCAAGTCGTTTAAACAGGCAGGCAAGAGAGGGACTTCACCTTTGGTCGAGTCAGGTCAGCGATGCTGTGTCTTACACTTGGGTAATACGGAAGGACAACCAGATACCCTCCAGGTCCGTCGATCTACGAAGAAAGTCACGAGTCACTGCTGTTGCTTCGTGGATCCTAAGGTACTCCCGCTAACACCAGATGTCGCCAAAATGTCAGCTTGTCTCAGTAGAAGGTGGGGAATTATCGTATATCTTTATCCTACAACAATGAGGATGGAAACTGGCCACGAGCTTACGTAACCCTCCAACCACTGACGGAGCATCGGCTACAGCCAACCTCGCGGTAGTCACCCGATGCACGTGCAAGATGGGGTGGTAAACCGCAAGCCAGCAGCCACAAGGGAGAGCAGGTTTTGTGCTGTTGCACAGGTTTGTTGCGCATGTTCAGAGTCGCCTGCGACAATTCAGTGGCATCAGAGATGAATGATGACCGTCGTAATGTGAGAAAAACACCTTGAGAACAGGATGTACTGTATTTGCTGTACAACAGGTGGAGTCTTGAACACATTTACACTATATATTACTCTATATCTACTAGTTTAACAGTCATGATGGACAACTATGTAAGTAATCATGTTAAATACATTTGTTTAATGTTAGCTGAGAAGGCACTGGCAACTGAATATCCTGATCAAGGCCATCTCATTAACGTAATACATATCTAGATACACTCAAGCTTCAACCAGATACCTAATTCATCGACCAACACCTGAGTGAGGATGAACTGGCTGCCGCAACCAGGATTCATTCGAACCTATGCGTTCGACCCCGGGTGGTCCCATAAATATGTATCGATTACTTTTGTCTTGATTTGATTCTAGAAGTATGCCTTGGAGTCATCTTATTTCTCATCCGTTCTCACAAAAGCTATGAAATATAAGTTTGATCTTTTTTCTCTTTAAATTATCTTCAGTATCGTGCGGGGTATCTATGTCCGGGCTACTTCGCTGTCGCCTTTCTCATACATTGGCACTACTAGTGTGTTTGAACGTATTCATCCTGCATGCTACAAGACGGTAGCCTGGCCACCTTACCTGCCACAAGACGGTAGCCTGGCCACCTTACCTGTCACAAGACGGTAGCCTGGCCACCTTACCTGTTACAAGACGGTAGCCTGGTCACCTCACCTGTCACAAAACGGTAGCCTGGCCACCTTACCCGTCACATGACGGTAGCCTGGCCAACTTACCTGTCACAAGACGGTAGCCTGGTCACCTCACCTGTCACAAGACGGTAGCCTGGCCACCTTACCTGTCACAAGGAAGTTACCTTACCTGTGATAAGAGCTGAGACGGCAGCCAGCAGGACGGAGAGGACGACGGAAGGCCCCGCCCACTCGGCCGCCCCCACGCCCACGTACACATAGCCGCCCACGCCCACGACACTGCTGAGGGCTGTCGCGGGGAAGAGATCCTGTGTTAATTACTGATGCTGAGGTGGTGCTGTGTGGATAGCTCTGATGCTGAGGTGGTGCTGTGTGGATAGTTACTGATGCTGAGGTGGTGCTGTGTGGATAGTTACTGATGCTGAGGTGGTGCTGTGTGGATAGTTACTGATGCTGTGGTGGTGCTGTAGAGATAGTAAAAGATGTCATGGCAATGGTGTAGCTTGTTACTACTGCTGTGGGGTTGACATGCTATACCAACATTTACATAAGGGATTCAACCCCCTTCAGGTAACATATATAGCCAACATGTGCAACATAAATCTCTTAAATCTTTCCCCTTAATACACTTTGAATGACCCCGGGTCCATTGTCCTGCACTCAGAGCTGAAGACACTGGCAAAACGTTAATGCGAAGGAAAAAAAAAAGGACAAGTATTTGTTGCACTGCCTTAAGCTTAAGCGACAGTGAACCAGTGAATCGGGAAGATAATGAACTCCCACAATCACAGAAGTTCCACTCGCATCTCACACATCGCTGCCTCGTGTTTACAGACACACCACCCGAGTGTTACCCACAGGACGAGAGACTGTGGCTCAACCCGAGGACACAGACCACCACCAGTAGACCACCATGACCAGAGAACAGACCATGGTATTAAGAGAGACCAGGACGATGATCATTGGTACACACAGAACAAGTACACGTTACCACCATCCACCCCCTTCCCTGCTAGGTCACATTACCAGCAGTGACCCAGGTCACATACACCAGTGGTGGCCCAAGTCACATCACCAGTGGTGGCCCACAACACATCACAATGAACCAGATGATATTGCCAGTGGTGCCCCTTGGTACATCACCAGTGGTGCCCCAGGTCACATCACCAGTGGTGCCCCAGGGTTCATTACCAGTAGTGCCCCAGAACACATTACCAACAGCTCCCAGGTCACATCACCTTCCCCACATGAAAGAGACAAGAGGTAAGTTCATTGCCACCATTCTCGCTCCCTTCCTTGTAAAGTTTAAAGTTCCTCATTGATCAAGTTAGCTTCAAGTTCCTGTTGTCACGTGAGGGTAGAGCTGGTGGTGTTAAAGCTAGTCATCATCTTGGTCTGGGCCACAACTTCGACATTACCTACGCCTCGATCAGTGGCTTACCAGCTCGAAGACGGATGACAGGCAAATGAATACACACTTTTATACATTATGAATGACTCTATAATGAATGACGAGAGAGACAAAGGAAGAGTGTTTTAAGGAAGAATCTGTTGGACGATTGTATATATTTCGGTAATAGAAAATCCGTTTGCAATTAGTTGACAAGATACGAGTATGAAAAAGGGAAGGCTGGATTGCGAGAGTCGAAAGAAAAAGACATCAAGTGCTGAAGAAGGCAGGAAATATATGGAATTGTCGTCCCTCAAAGAAAGATCTATTAGAATCCATTGTGCAACTTGATTACTAAAGCCTGACAGAGAGGTACGTATATAAAACAAAGATGAAATATAATAAAAGAAAATATTTTGTTGAGCAATGAATTCATGAAGACGAGGGAAAACTTAAGAAAGAGAAAAATGGGAAAAATAATCTAACAACACAGACAGAGCCTGGGAAGGTGCAGGTGAAGACTCGTGAGGGAATTAAAGTTGGAGGAAAGAAGCAATTACCTCAACGCTCGCGGACGACTGCAGATGTTCTCATCATCTACCTGGCGATGAACGGATCCTGTTCATGGCCGCAGTGGAGTGTTGTTTGTTGGGGGGGATATATGAGAGGTAATGACACTTGACCTCTTAAAACGCGAATGAAGGCTTCACTAGGAGGGGGGGACTGTAAAATGTTTTCTTTTTTATTAGAAGAAAATGAGGGTTTTAGATCAATATTGTAGAGCGTCTTTCACCGAGATAACAGAGCAAATTTGTATCAAGGTGATGTACCGTTTTTTTACCAAGATAACAGAAAGTATTGCACCAAGATAGCAGAACGTTTTGGATCAAGATAACATAGCGTTTTGGATCAAGATAACATAGCGTTTTGCATCAAGATTACGCAATATTATGAAGTTAGATAAGATAGTGATTTGGACCAAGATAACAGAACTTTTGCATCAAGATAACTTACTATTTTGGGAGTACATGAGAAGGACATATATAGAACGGGAGACCTGATGGTCCATGACGAGGTTTTCTGCTGGAGGAGAGTTGAAATGTCCTAAGGTCGCAATTCTGAGTGTGGTAGGGACAGGATGGTAAGACAGAAGCCAGCTTCCAACTCACCGCTCCCTCCGGCACAACAGCCGCTAGAAGAAAAACCTTCACAGGAGCACTATGGTGTATGGAAAGAGTATACCTCCATGGTAATTCAATAGGAAAGAGCGATTGGGGAAAGTTTTCCACTACTACGGCCAGGAGGCTCGAACCTGGAACGGGAATGATAGGTTGAGTATAAAGCAATAAGACAATAGAGACTTTTAGGTGAAGAGAACGGAGGGTTTTGATAAATGAGTGTACCCAGGAGAGGTGAAAAGGTACAAGGAGCAAGCGGACGAAGGAGACACCTACAGCAACGCCACCAGACGCGAGAGAGAGGCAGCGCTATCAAGTTCCCCAGAGGGATGGAAAACCAGGAGGCACTTCGTTGTAGTCCTCAACGTCTGCGAAGCATCGACCAAGGTGTAGCGTGTCTTTGCTTTGTACATTTCCTCATATTCGTTATCCCTCTTCTGTCTCTTCTCGATTGCACGTCTTCCTCTCTGGACGTGCCATTGCGGTAGCTGCTGATGAAGTGATTTCCTCCACTCCTTCCCATCAAAAGTGATACTCGACTATCACCTCCTGCCTTTCCCCTCTCTGTACATGACTTTCTTCCATATCTAACCCTATTCATTCTTGAGCTAACGACTCCTCTTACACTTACATTCACTTTCCCTCTCCTCTCTTTCTCTAGCTGAATAGATTTGCTCTCTCGTTTCGCACCAGTGCGAAAAGCAGTGACCAAGTTAAATGTAATAGTGCAATTATTTCCTATATCTCTCTATTTACGTGTCACTCTTTTCCCTCAGTTCAATTTCAAAACACCACACGTCACCCCTGTAATACTATATCCACGTTGGGCATAATCATATCCTCCATTCTGTCCTGGAAACCCCACATGATCAACATCACCAACTCTGCTTCCCGAAGTCGGGAGTGATGTACGAGTACCAAAATTAGTTTTCTTAGGAGCAGCAAATTCATATTTACAAGGGTCTTGGAGTACGGTTCAAGTGTCTGGGGTGTTACTCAATAGCCTCCGTCTCATTATTCTCCTGACATCACCTCTCTCCAGCCATCCCTTCCTGTACGTGGCGGTGTAGCCAATATGGGGCCACTGTTCCCCTGAGCTGTCTACATGTATCCTCACTCCCAAGGCCTGGACCTGCAGCAAGCGTGTGGCTGCTGCTTCCTATGGTTTCTGTGGAGGCTTGACCGTTGTGATATCTTCCCTCGAGGACCCACCTAACCTGTGGGATTCTCTTCCTTCTTCCGTCTTCCCAAATTTTCTTACAACTTTTCTGCATTCTTCAC
>JAUUDZ010072011.1:0-10027 GCA_032361705.1 Panulirus versicolor
TTCTCACCCTCCTGTATATTCAGGCCCTGATTGCTCAAAATCTTTTTCATTCCATCCTTTCACCTCCAATTTGGTCTCCCAGTTCTCCTTGTTCCCTTCATCTCTTGACACATGTTTAATGCTATGAAATATGAGTGAAAATTATTTTATTTCGATCGAGTGAAAAACTTCTCGATCTGTTGTCTGACCATCACCGTAACATTAACCCTTTCCGTGCTGTTTTCTTTGATCAAGGTGATTGTAGTGGGTTGCAATTGCCCTTGATCAAGGTACATATTTTTCCACCAGTTTGAAATTTGCATGCTTTATTGGTTGGTTATAGATGGCAACTCAATTGATGAGATGTTGGAGCTATCCCAGTAATATACTCATGACTACTGTGGGAGGATGCCCCTGGCACCCATACTTAGGAGTGGCAAATCTGGTAAATATTGTTTTTCGTAAAGGATTAAAGACATCTTGACTAGTCATTGTGTGAAAAAGTTCACTATATACAATTGCTAATTGAAAAATGTATGTACATATGACCCTCACCTTACGATGATTAGATTTTGAATTTTTTAACTGCAATGGTGAAACATTCAACACTTTATTATAAATAAGAGGCTTTGCATTACATGATTTTGTCCAACTGTAGGCTAATGTAATTGTTTGAGGACATTTAAGATATGCAAGGCTAAGCTATGATGTTCAGTAGGTTAGTACAGTATTAAATGTATTTCAGGATATTTTCAATTTATGATGGGTCTCTCTGAACATAACCCCATTGTAAGGCAAGGAACATCTGTATTGTATAAGCACTGACAAGACCACCAACAAAATTTTCATCTTTAATGCATTTTACCCACCTTGGGTGGTACATAAAGTTGTCTATACACTGCTCAGAGTCATTTCTACAATCTACTATTCTTTCCATTATCTTGCTACAATCTACAGCCAAGTGATCTTTAGCTCGCATATCCTTTCAGTCTAACCTTTGGTCTTGAATACCCACTCCCACCTGTTTTACATGCAAAGGAATGAAAGTACAAAAAGCATCAGGAAAACATTAGTAAAATATATCTAAATTAATTTATAGGTTAAATTTATAGTTTTTCATATTCCAGTTTTAGCTAGTGGAATACTCATTTTTTACTTAATAATACAGAAAAGGATAGATATTACAAGAAAATATAGTTGGGATAAAAGATAGCAAGGAAATCTTTCATGAAAGTAGGAGCTAGGTATTTATTCTTTGCAACTGCTGTAATTTCACCTTTGTTTTCACAAGGAGAATATTCTCCTGAAGAAGTCTGTCTAAACTAGTTGTGAATAATAAAGTCCAAGCTCCTACTTTGTTTTCCATGATATCTTTTGCTTGTTTATCACTATTGATAACACTCAAAACGTACTTAAAATTTACCCATGTTTTCTAACAACTTTTTCATGTGCTGATATTTTTCCACCATTTTTCTGGAATTCATTTAATGATACACTAAAAAAAGTAGTCTTTAAATCTCGGGTAAAATGGTCCATTGATTATTATTTTGATTCTGATAACAAACCTTCATTCATCTGCTAATTTCGTAAAGTACTGCAGGTATAACAATCTTATCTATTACCTAATTCTTGCACATCATATGAAAATAAATAAACCACAGTGTACTAATAACATTAAGAAGAGACAGGCCTTACACTGCAGATCTCTGACAGAAAATAATAATAAATCAAAAAGTAAGCAAATAGGAGGAACAATTTTGCCTGAAAGCAGTAAAAAAATAAATACATAGTTGTAAAAGAAACTCATATTCTATGGCCAATACCACTGCATTGAGCAAGTTATATAAGACATTTGTTCATTATTTTATTGCACTTCAAGAGACCTCTAACCCAAAGATAATCTCATATCTACACCAACTATGATATGCACTACCTGATATTCACTGGCTTCATATTTTGTTAACAAGATGTCACCACATTCACAGTAAAGAAAAAACTGCAATCTCAACTACTTTGTAGTCCAAGTAACCATACTTGTATTTGCCAAGGTTTATTTATGCTTTAGAAAAAAAAAGACTTACTGTTTAACAAAGATTAAGAACATAATTTCTCTTATATATTATGCTAAAAGCCTCGGTGCATACATTAAACTCATCTATGTTACATATGGCAACAGTGACATTTGTAATTTTCCTTCACTCAGTTGGAGAATTCCTTTTCGCAGGATACAGCAAAGTCACTTCTAATAACTTTTATGATACTATTATTGCTCTGAGTGCAAGAAACACTCCCCACAATACTGTGTTGTTCTTTTAGTTGTGGTGGCACTACACTGCTAGTAAAGTTATTTTCTTGGCTAGAGGCTGTGACACTGAAGTTTGTGGCATGCAGACTGCCTGTCTGGTATCCTGTATCTTGCAATGGTCCTTCATCATTTACATTAATCTGCATGAAAGAAAGTTTTTCATCATTTCTCAAAACATAATTACAGGTTTAAAATGTGTAAATCAATCAGAACGAAGCTTCTGCCACTGACGCTTATTTGAGGCCAATGCCTAAAGACACAAACAGATCACAAATAAGGATAGTGCATATCTAAATCAAGAATGAAATAAAAAAATTTCCAATATAAAAGCAAACTACAGTATTTGTTTCTTTCAATCCACAACTACAGTAAGAAATAAAAAGCAAATTCTAAATAATATGATTATTAAAAAATCATGGCTTTTCAGGAGATAGCCCAAAAAGAGCAAACAAGTAGTAAAGAGAACTCGACTTTTAATTCAATTATTTAAATCAATTATGATAACCTAGGAGAAGGCTCCCAGGCATCTTGATGGTCCTTCTACATCCTAGCCTACTAAAAGCTAAGGTACTATCTTATCCAGAATTAAATTTCACTCAAGTTACTGTTCAGTTCAGAATGGAATTTAAGTTCTGTTTGAGTCCTGAAAGAACTACCAAAGATTCTTGGCCAAGGTTGAGTTGAGGCCTGGCCAAAGCAAAAGGTAAATTTCCACTTCAGCGAAACCTACAGTATAACTCAAGTTACCAATTAGCTTAAGAGTGGAAACTAAATTCCTTCTAGGACACTAAAGTACTTCCAAAGCTTCATGGCCAAGGCACCATTTCAGCTTCATCAAAACAGAAGTTAAGATTCTGTTTCAGCCAGACTTACACCACAAACTCAGCCTGCCATCTAGCTTGGAATGAAAACTAAGGTTTCACTGCACCCTAACTAAAACACGGGATAAAGTTCTGTTTTAGCCAGACCTAGAACATAAACTCAAGCTATCACTGGATTTAGAATGGTAAGAGAAACATACAAGAGGTATGTACTGCAAAAGTGTGAACAAGTAAGTGATGTAGGTTGGTGGCTGAATGGCAGCACCATCACCTCTGCCAATTATGCCTGATTTCTTGGGTGGGTTGTTGGGTCTCTTCAACTGAGCATTATCTGACCTCACATATATCACAATGGTTGAAAATGGTGAAATCATGCAGGATGCACCATATTTAAATGGCAAAATAGTGTTCTGACTCCAGTTCATAAGGCTCAGTCAGGAGGTAAGAAAATGTGTGTCAGTTCTTCTATTCTATCTATCTTTATCTCTGACACCTGTTCCAATTGGAACTCCCTCAAAAGGGTAGCCATGGCAAGTCCATAACTAAAGAACTCCAGTGCAACTTCTTAGCCTTTGCCTCACCCTTAACAGGCCACTGGCAGAGGACAAGTCGAGCGCAGTGTTTGCAAAGGTTTCTACCTAATGTTCCAAATAACTATTTCTATCTAATGCTCCTACCTATTACTACCTAATGTTTCTACCTAAAGCTCTCACCTAAATGTTCCTACCTACTATGTCTATCTACTGCTCCTAACAATCTGTCAAAAGGCAGGGCTAGCACATAGTTCTCACCACAGGAAAATCTTGAGTCACGAAGAATGAGACCCATGAGTTAAGTGTTATCAAGTGTTGCATATGACAAGGAGAGATTGTATGCCAGTGAAAAGAATGCCAGTAGTCCACATTTTAGTGAGGCAGAAAGAAAAGACAGCTACTTAGGTCAGAGGAGTGCAACTTGACAACCACTAAAGTGCTGGCTCACTAAGCAGATGTCACAACCCTTCCGATACCCAGGTGGGTAGTACTGGTAATATACCTCCCTAAAGTTCTTAAAGTGCTTGAAACATGATGACAAATGTCAATGTTCTCTCCCTGGGGGGACAATTGCAAAATACTAATAACAGAGAGACTGTAAACTTATAAAAATGTTGGAGGGATAAAAACTGTTAAAGGCTTCTGAGTGGCATGCATGATCTTCCAATAATGAGAGATAATGATCTATGTTGTGGGCTGGTGGCAACTCTTTATAGTTTGTTTTGATCCAGACAGTTTCCTGGAGACATCCTGAATTATGAAAGACTTAACAGAATGAGCAGAAGCACATACTGCATCATTAGGAGAAATATGTTGATAGCATGTGATTTAATACTTTTTGTTTTTCTATTCTACTGGCTAGTAAGCTACCTTGTAGATACCTGATCTATGCTATGCTCTTCCACCTGTTAAATCACTTAACAGAGCCTGGCTGTGACCATATGGAACTATGTGTGTGAGAGTATGACTATCTATGGGTATTTGCATCGACTTATGGACATCTAAGTGGTGCTGGATTACCTACCCACAACTCTAGTTTTGCAAAATTTCTAGTAAAAAATCTTTTCATTCAATACTGGGAGAATAAATAAATATCATTTGTGGATGAAAGTAAAACAAACCTCAAGAGAAGGATGAGAGTCAGTCTCCATATCACATATGGATGATGACTGATGCAGTGTCACAGTAGTAGGAAGACTGCTGACAATAATGGGGCTGATGTATCTTACATCTGATGCAGCATCAATGTGGCTATCTTCCATCATTATCTCATCATCATAACTTCTCCCTAGCAGGAAAATAATTAGGAAACATCAAAATTTACTTCAACTAATAAACAAATAATTCAATAGCAATTTTTCTGTTCATGTTTTTTACATCTCTCTATGTTCTTTATGAGGCTTTCAAAATTCAGTGTAATATTTGTATAAATTCATATGAACTTAGCCCCTAGAGAAAGAATATCAAGAATGACAAAATTAGTTTTCCTAATAACAGCAAGAGATAACACTCACCCTCTGTTTCATAATTCATATGTGTTGCTTGTGAAAGACTGAACAGGTTTGCTTTTACACTGTTGTCCTGTTGATTATTTGGCTGGAACTTGTGGTGGTTGTGCTGGCTTTGGAACATCAAAGAACGACAAAGGATGGGAGAGAGTGGGGGAGAGGCTGAGAACCTTCTGTTGGGAGTATCCATTTCTAAAGGACTTCGACAAATATCTCGTATTGGACTAGAGGAGAAGTGACCCTGCAAATAGTTAAAAGTGCATCAATCATTACAGGGATCTAAACAATGACAAAAATCTGCATTTTCAAACCATGAAAGCCATGAATTAAGCTCAGGACCTGGCAGGTTTGAAAGGCAGTTATTCAATAAGACAGATATAGAGACAGTAAACCTTCTCAAGGTCCAGGAATGTGCTGTTTTTTTAGTACGAGGTACTTCACTTTTTTAAGATTAAAATTAAGGATGAGAACATTCCATCCATAGGAAAAAATAAAAGGGATATTCAAAACTATGACAAAGACCTAGCAAGGAATTATGGTATCTCTGAGAGTTTAGCTCTCTCCTGAGAGGGTTGAAATTTTGAGCCAAAAATTGAGCACTGAAATTACTTAAGGAGAAAGTATAGTACTGCAAACATTTCTTTACACTATGATGTTGTTTAGCTCCAAATTAAAAACCAATAAGCCAAGAGACTGCTTATGGCTGCTGTTTAATATCATACAAAATATAAGCTTGTATGTGCCTGTGAAACATTGTGTTAATACCAAATCTCCTTCAAGTACCAAGATTTACAGTATATATATTCATATTTCTCTATACAAACAGTTCTCTATGTATATAATTCCTAATGTCTTTCATCCACTTCATCTTAAGTGTTTTCCAAAACTTGCACTTAGATATATTCTTCATGTAATATGTATCATATGATGTATATCCTTTGTGTAATATGTCTTGTGGGAAGACGTAAAATACAGTGTCCACAAAAAATATTGTCAGCCTCCCATACATTTTGAAAAGCAATACATGGCTAAGGTTGATTGTGGGTACAAGCCTATGATGCTCTTGGGGTGAAATCATCATACATCTGCTTGCTGATACTAGTGTTTCTAACGGTGTGAGCACCACCTGCCTTAATGTGCTACAGGGTAGGTGCCTCAGGCTATATTCAAGGATGTTCTTTCATTACACTTCCAAGCTGCCATTTCATTTTGGGAATTTCACTTCTGGGTGCTATATTTCTTCTGCCTCTGCCTCAACATAGATGGCTCTTATCTTTCTATGGAGGAGAAAGCCTGACTTCTCATCTGGAAGTGGAAAATGTGGGTACACGAGAGATTTCTAAGCATTTGAAATGCAAGATCAAGTGGCTGCTTCCCACAACAACTCATCAGTGCCTCACCTCATTCAGAATATAAAGACATACTGGGCACAAAAAATGGACTTAGAATACTTCAGGAACTTTGTCAGTTCCATGCCCAGACATCTGCTGGTAGTAATCAAGACCAAAGGAGAGATAGCAAAGTACAAAAAATTTTTAGTGTGATATTGACTTTGAAAATGTAAGGGGAAGAAGGAAAGTTTTTTGTAGATGCTGTATTGTGCCATTCAGTTGTCCAATTCCATATCTATCATCATCGAAGATGTGGGTAATCCCAGTCAGATGAAGACCTTGTTTTTGGCTAATACTTATTATCCTTCAAATTAAATGTATGGGATATATTAATACCCAAAATATTATCATAATTAGTTTTACCACTAAGTCCGAGCCATCATGTGCAAAACTTTAAATAACCAAAAGCATCCTTTGTCCATCCATCCTGAGCAGATTTCCTTGCAATCTCAAAATGAGTACTGTAGGTATAACTATGTACAGCACAATCGTAAACAAATGGAAAACAAAACATGAAAAAATATCAAAATAAAATCTGACTTTTAATCTGTGCAAGGTTCATTTTGTATCTCTGCTGGAATAATACACATAAGACAATGGTGTGCTGTTACAAGTGAATGCATGTACAGAAAAGTATATTCCTTGAACTAGGCTAAATGGGGAGGAAGTGGGGGGCTGGAAATACTCCTCTCCTGTTTTTAATTTTCCAAAAGAAAGAATGGAGAAGGGGGCCAAGTGAGGATATTCCCTCTAAGGTTCAGTCCTCTGTTCTTAATGCTACCTTGCTAAAGACGAAATGGTGAATATGTATGAACATTTTTTACATAAACTATATGGAAAATAGCAAGAAACATATTTCAATCACATAATCATAAAAATTTATATAAACTTCAATCCATGATGCAAGCCACTTTATCATCACAGGAAAAATTCCACTATAGGGTTTTCTAACTCAAACTTGCAATATTGTACTTCAGTATGTAATCACACACATAATAGGAAATAGCAAATGCTATAGTATATGACTATGCAAACTATTTAAAGTACAACTAACAACAGCATGTTGTGGCTCAAAAATTATGAATGAGAATATAAAATCTGGTACTCACCGAGCTGCTGGATGTCTTGTTTTCTCGCAGAGGAGAACTTTTTGCTGGAGTCTCCTGATGCTCTGTGCTGTCATACTCAGAAATGGTGAATCCCTGTGTCATATCCAAAGCTTTATCCATCTGCTTATGCCTCTTATCTGTCTGCTTTTCTAAAATTTCGAAACTCTGATCACATGTCTCCAAGATACTCTCTTGATTTAGAGGGCTGATATTGCTTTCTACCGTAGTGACATTCAAACTAGGTTTGAATATTTTTTGTGAAGTGACAATTTCAACTGATGCATCTGAACTACTACAAGGGATTAACTGTGATTCATTAATGCATCCGGTCTTTTGTACAGTTAATGTACTTGTATTCTTAGCTGTAGCCAGGCAATTTGAGATGATCATACTTTGTGTCTGCTGTCTGGTAGGTGAACAAAGTTTCTGGTTACATGAATGTTCTAGGGAACTCTGGTGACCAGTATTTGGACAAACCCCTGTTTCTTCTTGTTTTGAATCCTTTTCAGGGGGCAATAAATTTGAGGAAGAGCCACTCTGAAACACTTTATCAATGGAAGAAGCACTGTAGGAGGAAAAATTTCTACCCTGAGTTACTGAGTATTGTGATTCAATGGATATGTGTACAGGTGACACCCTAGGTGAAACTTGATTAGCCGATTGAGAATGGCTATGAAGAATCTGGTTAATGAGTGATGATGCTGATGAACACAAATTTTCATAATCTAAATCAGTGCTACATTGTTGGATGGGAGAAACATCTGGTGATGAGAGTAATCTTGGTTGCGCTGAGACTTGTGAATTTATCTGATCATTAATGGGTGACATATTTGGTGACAAGAAAGGCAAGGAACTATTAATCTGAGGCAAAGGTGACATCCCCACAATGTAGGATAGGCCAGACTGTTGCATGACAGTAGGAGGAGACAGACACATTGAAGGTGAAGGAGGAGTTGGTTGGAGATTCCACGCCAGCTGAGGATCCTCCTTTGATCTGTTTGTGGAACCAGGTCCAACAACAGCTGTACACCATACTAGGCCCTCCTCCTCCTCCTCTTCTACTCCTTTTGGATTTTCATCATCCTCGTGCAATGGTAAAGGAGCTACAGGAGATGATGATGGGCTTCCAACTCCAGAGTTATCTGCTCCACGTGGACTACACATTCTTCATGGAGAGAGGTGAGAAACGGTTGGGTTCAGCATGGATGACTATCATATCAAAATAATCTAACAATTTTCATATGCTCATTAGCTTAAAAAGTATATATATAAACAGATGTAAAGGTACATGATTTATCTCTAAATCCAAGCTGAAGATCAATTAAGTGAATAACTTCCCAAGCTTGAATAAAACCTATCTATTGCTGCATTATAAAAACACCATTCACAATTCAATAGGGAGGATCAGGTACAGTACATTCAGTCTCCTCAACATCAACCACATACATTCTCAACCCATACCCATTGTGTTGAAGGGAAATATGTATTTTCAAACTCTAAAAAGAAACCATGGAACTAGTCAATGGTGCTTAGCTGAAGATGGTTGGCTCTTATTTTAATACATTATATATGTCAGTCTGATAAAGGATTTGAGCAAAGGATGCTGTTATTTTGTCTATTCCTTGCACAACCTTGCCAAAGCAGGAAACTGCAAACAAGTCTGGAAAAATATATGATTAAGTATACAGGAAGACAACGACCCTGTATAATGTGCGTGAATGACTTGTGAATGCTTTTCAGAGTTCTGAAGAAGTGAATGTGACTAGGTGGTAGCCTGGGTGACTTGTTTGAAATTCATCATCATTTCCCATTAGTTAAAAGAAAATATTCTTTCTATCTCCTACAAACTCCATCCTTTATTACTAACCTTCTCCCCCACCTGTTTGATATACTTTCAATTCTTATGCATACCTCTGTTCTACAATTACTCATCTTCCAGAATAGCTTGTTATTCTATAAATTCTGATTCATTTTTCCTCAGAGATCTTCATTTGATCCCAAGAATCATCCATACAAAACCTTAGATTTTTATAAACAGCAGTTAGAAATGAGAAGCACACATATGTTTAAATACAAAAAATATGGAAAGACATGCAGATCACTGATATAACTTAACACTCAATTAACTGAACAACATTAAACAGTCTGATAAAAATCCAACATGATTAAGCTTGTGATTAGAAAATAAAATTCTGGAAGTTTGTACTAATGGATGTATGATTGCTTGATGTAAGTTACTATCATCTATCTGATGCCCATTCCCTTTGGAAACTCTTTTAAGGCAAAAAGTGTCTCCATAACTGGTAATGATGTGTACTGTCAACCCATTGGTCCCCTGACGATCATTCATGCAAAACTTCAGAACTAAACTGATGATATAT